>JAVJIF010015705.1:0-141678 GCA_038442645.1 Agave tequilana
ACCGATGGTACGTACCGAAGCGAGCATGATCGTAAATCACTTAACCCTCACCACAACAACCCTCACCACAACACCTCCACTCCAACAACTACTATCACAACCACCAGCACTATATCAACAATCTCCATAACAATCACCACCACCACCAAGACTCCTCTAAGGAAGTTTCAATATGAAGATCTTTCAGATGAAGAAAATTTGAATACCCCTTCTATCAAGAAGACGACTTCAAAGACGAAGTTTGCGATTGAGGGATGGCTTACGGCGAGATCATAGGCGGATGACCAATCCTAATCCTAATAAGAGAGGAGGGTTTTCTTTTTCTAATCATAATAGGAGAAGAGATTACTAAAGTCCTAATGAATATAGGATAAGATCGAGATTCCTTCCTTTAGTGGAACCTTGTATCGAATCCTTGTCGAACTGGGTGTATGAAGTGGAGAAGTTCTTCGATATAGCTTAAGTTCCCGAGGAGAGCATGTCAAGTTCGTGGGATACAAGCTCAAGGGAGGAGTAAGTCATGGTGGGATTAATTGTAAATCACAAAAGACGTCAAGGCAAGCCACCCATGATGATGTAGAGAAGCATGAAACAACTCTTACATGGTAGTTTCTTCCACGGACTATCACAAAATTCTCTACAATTAATTGATTATTGTCAACAAGGTTCATGGACTGTCGCGACATACATGGAGAATTTTATCGACTATCATCACGATGTGATCTATCCATGACAGAGGAGCAACAAGCGATAAATTACATTAGCACCTAAGTACTCTATCTAGAACATTTGATCCTCCATGGCCTGTTCTTCGTTGATGAGGCCCACAACCAGGCCTTGAAGATCGAGAGAATACAAGGAGAGCTACACCTTTCAGGCGATTGACACAGTATGAGGAGCCACAAACTGGTGCAGATAGTTAACTGTCGGTCGACTGACCCACTACCCACTGGTCGACCGACCCTCCAATGGTAGCCTAGAAACAGCAGCAACAACACCTGCAAAGAATAAGGAAAACTCCTATGCAAAACCTGGAGTTGGTTAGTGTTATATGTGTGGAGATCCAGGACACAAATCCAATGAATGCCCCTAGAGGAGGCATGTCAATATGGTGGACTACAAAGAGGACGGGGAGGAAGAATTTGAGATTAAAGAAGCGGATGATTCTAATTTTGTCGAGGAACATGGTGATGCCGTAACTTGTGTTGTCCAGAATTGCCATGTAACCAAAAGGCCTTCGATACCACACAATGAAATCAAATATTCTATTCAAGGTGTTCGGTAAAAATAAGGTATGTAACCTCATCATTGATAATGAAAGCTGCAAAAATATTGTCTATAGTACATGTAGAACTTTTGAAGCTAGAGATGAAATCACACCCTTTTCCTTACACCCTTGGTTAGACCTAAATCTCCTCCAATAAGGAATAGTTTTTGTCTTGTTTCTATTTCAGTTGGCGAATTTTATCAAGACTCTGTTGCATGTAATGTTGTTGATATGAACAAATATCATATTCTTTTGGGGAGACCATGACAATATGATGTTGATGCAATCCACAAGGTTAGAGAGAACATCTGTATGTTCACTTGAAAGGGCAAAGAGTTGCCATGAGACCAACTCCACATGTTCCAAAGTCTACAAAGAAAGGAGCCTAAACGCATATCAATATGCAATCGAGATAGATCAAGATTTGGGTCACACTTTACCTCTGGTAGATTTTACTAAAGATGGTATCATTAATGGTTCGATGATAAAAACTCGAGGACGAGTTCTTTTTAAGGAGGGACTGATGTAGAAAGCCAAGGTAGCAACAATAGAAGATCAAGGTTCAAAATAGGCCAGACACAGGTCTCGATCGGTCGACCGAGCAAACAAGTTGAAGCTGCTAGTCGACCGTTGGTCGACAGGCCAGAAAGCAGAAAATCGACCAGCGAGCTTGGTCTCTTAGCCAGTCGACTGGGCACTCGGTCGACCGACAATGCGTAATTTTGACTAAGCGGCCAGTCGTGTATCAGCTGTTTCAGAATCTGTTTTGGATTTGGTTTTCGAGTCCGTTTTGGATTCCAATTTGTTTCATTTTATTTTCTTTTATTTATTTCTAGTTTCATAATTAGATTAGACTTCTATATTTAAAGCCTATTTAAGATCATTGTATCTTTGTTTTTAGGATCCAGTTTTAAATCAATTAAATTGAGTTTTTCTCTTTCAATTACTCGTGGATTCAAGTTGTGTATCTTTTGCTCATGGATTCAAGTATTTTGTTCATGAATTTGAGTGTTTTTCCTACCTGAAGGTATCCTTTGGGTTCATTGGCGTGAGAACGAGATCTAACTAACATTTTCGCATCATTGTCTGCGTCATACTGGAAGTTTCTAGGGTAAAGTTTTGTTTTGCTTTAGTACCACACTTCCACTCGTGTATTGCTACGGGAGTGGGTTCGAATGTGAGGCCATATATGCCTTTTCTTTATGATATACTTGATACTGCGAAGGAGAAGATATAGGTTGTGTGTGGTGACAGAAAGAGAAAGTACATGCCTACTGGAATTTGATTGACCAGGGTGGACGGGTATGTTGCGTAGGCCTCTTCATGCAGTAGTATACTTTCTAAATCCAGTATGTTTATATAGCGAGAAATTAGCAACGATGCCGAGGTGAGAAGAGACCTTCGTAAGTGTATGCAGCGCATGATCCCCGACATTCGTGAGTATGCACAAGCTAACATGGATTGAATAGTTATAAACAAAAGCTTGGAGAATTTGGTACCTAGGAGCTCAAATGACCTTTAAGGCTCGTAGTTTAGGTATAATTTAGTGAATATCTATGATTCTTTATTAAGTCATGTCATTTTTCAATTGCCTAACGCTTAAATATTTTTTAGCTGCTTGGTAGGAGAGATTCGGAGATAGTTCTTATTGGCCCAGAGGCCCATTACTCTAGTTTTAATGATGATTAACTCATGTAGTTATAGTTTACTAATAATCTTGTCTTTAAATAGTTTTAGTGATTGACCAAGATATTAGTAGGTGTTTAGCTTCAACAAAGGAGTTTTGGAACTTTCACATGTAGATTCAAGAGCTCGGCGTCAAGATCGCATCTAGCACTTGGTTGGAGTCAAGCTCGTTGGATCGCGTTTGGATCGAGTCGACTTGGAGAGGAGTTCTACAAGAAGACTCAGTTTGTGTTTAGTATGTTTAGATCTTGTTAAAGGTAGATAGTGTTGATATGCTCAAGTTCACATACACACACAAGTTTTTAAAGTTTATTGATTTTGGTTTTCAGTTAACCGATTTTGGATTTCATGTTAAAAACATAGATATATATTCTTTTATATATATTGGATTCTATCCATATGCAACATGCTTCAAATTTGTTTCAATATCATGTTTTTGTATTTACATGAGTTTTAGAGAAAACGGTTTTCCATTTCAAAAATCTATTTTGGAAAATATGATTTTTGTTTAAAGCCTAATTTTCAATATCAAAAAATAGTTCAAATTATTTATAATATGTGTTGAATTTTGGTCACACATAATTGTTATTCAAAGATCTTAAAAGAACTTATTTTGTGAAATTTATGTGTATTTTATGGGATTTTTCAGAAGGTAAAAAGACAAGTTTTCAATCCCTATAAAAGTTGGAACTAGCCTTCTGCCAGTCGACCGGACGGTCGACCGAGGCAGAAGTCGGTCGACTAGTCTGGTTGACTGATGTATACAAGCGTGCACGGCTATTTAGGCTGGAGGGCCAGTCGACCGGGTCGGTCGACTGCCAGAGAGCTCTGCTCTCTGGATTTGGCCCCGGTCGACCGGCAGAGAGCATCTGTTCTCTGTATCCTGGCCTCGGTCGACCGGGTGGTCGACCGAAGGCACAACGGTCATAAAAATGACCATTGGCCGGTCGACCAGAAGGGCATTTCTGCCCTTTCCTGGCTGCCAACGACAGATTTTTGGAGGGTTATAAATAGCCCCTCCTTGGCTGATTTCACCAAGAATTTCAAGAGCAAATTTTCCCATCTTTATAAGTTTTTAGCAAGAAGTTTTCAAAGAGTCTTTGTGTCAAAAGATTTATTCTTTATTTTATTTTAAAGGGTTGGAAAAATCAAGAAAAAGAGAAGTCCTTGGGAATTATTTTTGTTCTCATTTCTACTTTATCTAGAGTTTTTCCCATGTGTTTTTCTTTGTGATTTTGATTTCCAAACTCTTTATTTTCTCACACTTGAGCTATCATATCTATCCTATCTATAAGATCTTATTTTTGGTGAGAAAATTGTTTTGTGGTTTAGTGAGACCACCAAGAGTTGTAAACCTTCTTTTATTGAGTTCCCTCTTGTGTAGAGGTGAGTGTAGAGGTTGTTGGTATCCCTCTAAGTGTAGAGGTGACTGAGGTTGTTGTGTTGGCTAAGTGCCTTATCCCTCTTTGAGAGGTTGATCTTGTTTTGGCTAAGTGCCCATCCCTCTAAGTGTAGAGGTGATTGTTGTTGTGCCTTGACTCTTGTGTAGAGGTTGTTGTTGTTTGAGAGAGGAGTTGTGTACTCCAAGTTTGTATTACCCAAATCCTCAGTGGAGGTCCCTGTGTGGAAGTCCTGTGTGAACGATATAGTGAAAATCCTTCTGTGTGAAGGCGGGGACGTAGAGCAGTGGCTCGAACCTCGAAACATATCTTGTTGTTTGCGATTGATCCACTATCTCTAGACTCTCTCTCGTATTTACCTTGCATTATTTTATATTGTTCATTCATACATATATGCTTGGTATTGTTTGTGTGTCTCACTTGTGTTGAGCCAAGAGAGCTTTACATAGCACCTCACTCTTATTTAGAGAAATTTAGAGGAGATAGTCCAGAGCCCTTCACCAGAAATTCGGCTACACTCTTTGGTTACGCTAAGTGTGTTACAATTTATTTTTAATTCCGCATCATTTGTCATTAGATTAGCCATACACCTATTCACCCCCTCTAGGTGTACTTTCAATTGGAATCAGAGCTTACGCTCTTGATATTAGGTTTAACCACCTAGGAGTGAGATCTTGGTTGCTAATCTAATATTGCATTTGCACACATATAGTTTACACTTATGAATTTCATGACCCCTCCTATGTTTGATGTTTTCTAGCAACGACGTATGGAAGCTTAAGATGAGTATGTACCTCAAACCCTAGGAATGCATCTTTACCTTGCCGCTACCAAGAAATCATATCTTGGTAATAGCAAGCATATACAGGGCCAATGCACAAGCCCTTGAGGCACTTAGGCGCACTCTGAATAAAGAATATTTATGTATGATTTCTCATTGTGATTCTGCCGTTGAAGTGTGGAACACCTTAACCTCTCCAAAGCTTCAAACGCCAAACATTGTGGAGAAGGAATCTAGTAAGGATGAATTCGAATAAGCTTGCTACATGTCCAGGGAATGACTCCATTGAGATAAACTCGGATACTCAACTAGATGATAGTGCTAGTTCTTCTTGTAGTGATGATTATGTTAATGCCGATGCATTAAATGAAGAACTATCTCTTGTGTGTGAAAACTAACTTGAAAATATCAGTTTTGAAAAAGAAGAGCTTTAATTAAATAAAGAAAATAAGGATTTGTGTTCAAAACTTGATTTGATTTTGCAAGAGAGGGATGAGGTTTCAATTGAAAGGGACTCATTGAAATCCCAACTTGACCTTGCCCTAATAGAAAATGAAATTTGAAAAATAAAAATGATTGTGACATTATTTTAAAGAAAAATGAGGCTCTCACTTCAAAACTTGAAATTGTTATAAAAGAAAACCAATCTTGAAAAATAAAATTGCTTCAATTTCAAAAGAGCTAGATTTGGATTCAAAAGAATAAATCTTTGAAAAATGATTTAGATTCTCATATTTGCCATGGTTTATCATCTAGTGTACCTATTGCATGCTCCACCTCTTCTTCTATTATTGAAAATGATATATGTGCCTTAAAGAAGAGCGTTGATTGTTTGGGCTCCACTTTGAGCCAATATGCTATGAACTACACACAGTTGAAATTCATGTTTCGTAAGAAACATGCTCCTCACACACGCATGCCCACCATACACAATATACATATGCTCATCATACTCATACACATGATTCAAAGTATGCTCATGTGTACACTTGTACACATTGTGGACGTAAGGCCACCTTGCAAAGTTTTGTTATGATAGAGTACATAATGTAAATTTTACAAATAGATTTATTTGGGTTAGAAAAGGTGCTAACCTCCATGGACCCATAGAGTATGGGTACCAAAATTCACTTCCTATTGTATTTGATGTAGGTGTAGGCTCTCACTTGACGTAAGAGTGTTGGTGCCTTGATAGTGGATACGTTCCGAGCTAAAAGGAGACAATTTTGGATGCATCATTTTCAAGGAAAGTTTTGTGGGAGGACTACCATGGTTTAAAGATCTAGAGATTAGCCCTAATGATTTTGGTAACTATCTCTAACTCCTATTTATGTTTACATGCTTTCATAGTATTGATTTTTTAGCATGTTTTATTTTTCATGATTATTATATTAAATGTCATGATAATTAGACTTGTGATATACATATGTAGTATTTGAGATACACCCATGTTTATATGGACTATTACTTTTGTATTCTCACTTTAGTTTAGCTATGTTGTATATCCTAATTTAAGACATGTGCATTTACTTAATGATCATATTGGTTTATGTTTATGACTTTGCACTTCATGTTTTGATTACATGTTTGGATGTAGCCTTCATTAAAACTTGTGTATATACTTGTACAACTAATGAGCCACATTTGATTATTGTATGTTTGTGCCTAATTGCTCATTTGTACCCATTAGATGTACTAGTATAGTCTAGTTTTGATGATACTTGCATTTCAACTTGTATTCCCTATTTTTGGACACGTTTTTCATGATAATGAGTTTAGCTTCATGTATATGTTAATTTTGTTTAAAACTTTAGATATACATGTATACCCTTGAGTCATTTGCTTTTCATGCAAATTTTGATAGACTCATTTGTGTTTGGGATATGTGTATACCCTTAGTTTTAACTAAACATACATATACCTTGAAGCCTATTTAATTTGATGATTTTTCATGTTTTTGTAAAGGAATTTCATATTGAGCTTAATTGCCTATTTCAATGATTTTGTTGATTACATGATTCTTATACTCACATTAATTCTTATTTACTCATGATTTTTATTTTCATGAGCTTTATATATACTTTATAGACTTTGAGTGTCAATCATCGTGTGACTTACATGTTTTCATGGATTCATTCATGTTTTATTCCTTACTTGAAGGATTTCGTACTAGTTTTCAAGATTATCATAAAACTAGTTGCGTATTTCTTCATTTTGGAAGAGTTTTCAAACATGTTAAAATTATTTTCAAATCCTATTTTTGAAAACCCCTTCCTTTCAAGGGCGGCTGGATGGGCGATCATGCCTTGAATGCTCAAATTAAAATCATTTTAAACTTATAGGGAGGTAATTATGAGTTATACACTTGATCCTTATTGTATTTTCAATTGGTATCACAATTGATATTTCATATTTGTATACTCATATTTTGTTTTCTATATATGTATGCTTCAAACTTCAAATAGTATCAATTCGATTGGTATTTACTTTTTCATACATGAATATATAATTTGATTGTGCTTACAATATCATTACATCTTAAAGCACAAATTATGTTTATACTAAGTTTGATTTATTCCTTAATGTCAATTATTTTTTAATTGTATCTTATACAAGCTTATGCATTATTTTTATTGGTATTTCATAAAGGGGGAGAAAATTCATATTTTATCTTTCAATCGATTTTATTCTCAATTGGTATCTTACTCCATTCTTTATGATGAAAAATACTGTGTTTCGGTATATGCTAACATTTTCAATATGGTATCAATAATATTAAATTGGTATTATTCTCAATTTGGTATCTTTATTGTAAATGAGTGTATTTTCAACGAAATATGGTTTCTATTTTCAATTGGTTTTTTACTTTCATTTGGTATCAATATCTATAATATATATTTCAATTGGTATAAAAAACGTATCATGTGTCATTTTCTATTGGTTTCAAAAGATTTACAAGACATTTTAATTGGTATCAAGATATTTTCAATTGGTATCTTTTAGTATCTTAAAATTTTGTTTACTTTCAATTGGTATCTCAAAAATGTTTTGTTTATTTTCAATTGGTATCATAAATTGGTATCATAATGTTTCTATGTATACCTTTATCATAAATTGATAATTTTTAATTGGTATCTGTTGACACTCTAAAAAAGACAAGATTCTAACTGGCCTGAACAATGTCTAAACTTGTTGACATTTACAGAAGACAAGTGAAAGATAGGCTGATTGGTCCGAACAATGTCTAAACTTGTTGACATTTACAAAAGACAAGCGATAGACAAGCTGACGACCAGTTCTGTACTTGTTGACATTTACAAAAGACAAGCAACAGATAAGCTGACGACCAGTTTTCACCCATCTCCGAGGGACAAGGAAGCAACTTGGACTCTATTGATCAGACAGTAAGCCCAGATTGTCTCTAAAAGACCTCAGCAGGTCTAAGATGCTAGCACTTAGCATCACATGAGCCCAAAGAGACAGCCTCGCTTGAGAGGCTAAGATCATCCAACTTCGCCTTGAAGCCATTCACAGCTCCGCCAGAAAGCTAACTTATAGCTTCGCTTGAAGTACTTAGTTAACTCCGCAAAAGACTTGAAGTCACACGTAACCGCACAGAAGGATGTTCGATAGCTTCGCCACAGACGATATCTAGCTCCGCTAAAGAGCTATTTTCTGACTTCGCCACATGCGCCTTCCAGCTCCGCTGTGAGCTCGACGCGGGCAGCGCCGCTGCGGGTCCGTCATGGTCAACTTTTGACTAATTAAATCTCCAGATGAATCAAACCTAATCAGGATTGAGATCAAATCTAATCGAGATCAAATCTGAGATCAAATTTGGCAGTTGATTGCCATAATCTCTTGACTCTCCTAAAACTAGTAGGAGGATCAGGGGAAATCTTTCAACTATATGGAAAGGATCAAAACAGATCAAGAGGATCAACCGACCTGCTATTTCTAGCTTCGCAGAAGCTGATCCTAGCCTCGCAGCAAGGCTACTTTCCAGATTTAAACAGATTTGATTCAATCTGTTTTCAAGGGACAATTATACCCCTGCTCTCCCTATAAATAGCCCACCAGGGGCACAAGAAGAGGACACATGCGATACGCTCCAGAGAGACGGCAGACTTCTCGAGAGGACGCACCGTGCACAAACAGAGATCTAGTCTCTTGCTTCCAAGAATTCAGAGACTTTAGAGAACTACTTCTCTAATCAGGGTGCTGATATCCTAATACCTTCTTTCCTCTTAAGGAATTTTCGGAACCAGGCGAGAAGGAATTCCTAAGCGAAGGCGATTTTTTTTTTGAGAAGAAACAAGAGGGTTCTACCAACCTTCTGTTCTCTGATTCCCCGAACCAGGCGAGAAGGGAATCTTATCGCTCACATCGTCAAAGGGACAAAGTGGTCGCACGCTGACCAGACTCCTATCGGCACACTTCTCCAGAATCTCAGAGGAGATCTACTTGTAATCTTTTGTGTTACTTATAATTTAGCTCCTCGACCCTTTTTTATAAGTTTTCTCCTTTGCAAATTAATAGAAAACAAGATGGCGACTCCGCTGGGGACGATATTCTCCACTGCTGAGAATCAAGTGTCACAATGTGACGAACAGACCTTCGGGTCTATCTCTGAATTTAGGAAAGCCGTGCAGCCAGAGCTTTTCTGGCTAAATCTTCAATGCAAGTCTCTGCGGAGGCAAATAAAGCTCCCTGCGAGCCTGCTGCGGTTCTCTGGCGCAACAAGGAAGCACGCCCGCAGTCCAAGTCTAACACTTTAGAGAACCTGGTTGTCCACTTCGACCAGGAAAAATATGAAGAAGTCCTCTCTGAGGGTGGTCTAATGTTTCGCGCGCGGAAACATAGAAAGGTCTCCATGACCAGGGTTTCGGAACAGAAACCAGGAGCAGAATTCTGCCAACACCCCTCAGCCTCGCGTGTGGCTAGTCAGCTTCCTTGCGAACCTAAGTCTCCCTTGTCAAAGCAGATGTGGAGACGAAAGCAGAAGGCTCTGAATAAAGCCTCAGGCGTAGCTACGCCACAAGTGCGTCTCTCTCGTGAAGAAAAAGGCAAGATGCTTGCCTGCTCCAACAATGCTGCCAGCCGCGAAGTTACAGCGGCGACCATACCTTCGCCCAACTCAAGAACAACAACTCGCACCAGCCTCACTCTCATGAGCGAAGCTACTGTACCTCAGCATATGCATGATGTTTGCAGCAGCATAGCGGATAAAGCACCACAGCGTGCTTTGTTCCCCAGTTCTTCAAGCGCTAAACTCGCGCATTGTGACGGAGCTAAGGGATTGTCCCTAAGTGCTGATAGCGTTGCTTATGCAGCTTCAGCGCCCGAGGACGTTTCCAAAGCTTTTAGCCGCGAAGTTAGAGCCAAAGCACTATCTAAGGCTAATCGCCTTCGCAGCAGCATAGCGGATAAAGCACCACAGCGCGTTCCGCTCTCCAGTTCGTCAAGCGCTAAGCTCGCGCTTTGTGGCGGAGCTAAGGGATTGTCCCTAAGTGCTGATAGCGTTGCTTATGCAGCTTCAGCGCCCAAGGGCGTTTCCAAGGTTCTTAGCCGCGAAGCTAGAACTGAAGTATTATTCAGTGCTAATCCCCTCTGCGGGGATAAAAGGAGCAGGACATCATCCTACGTGCGATCTAAAAGAACCTCTGTGCTGGATCGTTTAGGCTCAACTGGGTCTGACTTGCGAGAATTCTTGACAAACAAACGGAAGTCAGAATCTTTTCGAACTTCTCCCTGTTATCAACAAGTGGGATGTCAGCTGGTGACAGTCCACTCAGTCCATTGCCGGCTGGGACCCATCCTCGCCACTTCCCCAGGCCGACGATCAGTTTTTGATCGGCTGTCGGTGAAAAACACCTAGAGGGGGGGTGAATAGGTGTAAATGCTAATCTAACAATCTTTTTAAACAATTATGAATGAATGATGCAACGATCACTCAAAACAAGACTAAGAGCCGAATACCCGGTGAAGGGTTCTGAACTCTTTCCTCGTGATTCCTCTAAATAAGAGTTGGAGGTGCGTATTGCAATCTTGTTGTATGAGTTATGAACGACAATATATCAAGAAATGAATAATATGCAATGATGATGTGCACACAAGATATGTCACAAGTAATGAAAGCAATATCACAAACTAGAAACAATGAGTAAAGGATAGCAATTGAAAGTAAAGCGAAATAGAGAGCAAGAGTAAAAGACAATCGCAAACACAAGTATTTGTTTCGAGGTTCGAGCCACCGCTCTACTCCCCGCCTTCACCTCCGTGAAGGGTTTCCACTATCCACCGAGGACTTTACAAAGGTCTACCGAAGACCGGAGTACCGAACTCCACCACTTACAAAATCTCTACCAAAGAGATGTCTCCACAAGAGGAACACAAAGAACAAGCAACCAAGTGATCACAATAGTGATCACAAACTCTTTACAACACTTCTCTTTTACAACTCCTTATAGAATGAGGTTTGGAATTTTTGGCTCTAGAAGTGTAGTGAGAAAAACTCAGTTGTAAAATTATCTTGCTAGAAACACAACTGAAAACTAAGCCAAGAATGATGTGGAAAACTTGAGAGCTTTGAAAACTTTTCTTTTCTTTTGAAAACTTGAAAACTTGGAATATTTCTTAGTAAAAATGCAAGAGACCTATCTCCTCTATTTATAGGGAGAGGAGAGGATTAAAACACATTTTCATTAAGCTCATATGATCCAAAATAAGTCCCTAAAAGATCAAGAAATCTGCCACACAAAAAGTTCTAAAAACAGATTTTCAGAAATCACCAAAGAAAGAGCCGTTGGGGCTCTGCAGGCTTGGCGATCGACCGGACCGGTCGGCCGTCCGCCCTGCTGGCATATAGCCGTTGGGCTCGGGTCGACCGTCGGTCGACCAGCCTCAAAAAGGAAACACAGTTTTGTGAAGGCGGTCGACCGAGCGACCGACCGACAAAAAACAGAGAGCAGATGTTTTCTGACGGTCGACCGGTCGGACGACCGTCAGACGTGCACGAGCGTGCACGTCCTGGACACAGGATCCGGTCGGCCGGTCCGGCCTGAAACAGAAAAACTGGAAGAGATTTTTGGACTTAGAAAAATTTGTAAAATAATTTTAAATGGATATATGACTAAGTATCATACTGGAAGAATAAACATACATGATATAAACATGATATAAATTTTGTAAGATTTGGAGTCATGTATATTTATCAAA
The DNA here is from genome assembly GCA_038442645.1 of Agave tequilana. Lineage (NCBI taxonomy): Eukaryota > Viridiplantae > Streptophyta > Magnoliopsida > Asparagales > Asparagaceae > Agave > Agave tequilana. Next base: position 12,353 of record JAVJIF010015705.1, read on the forward strand.
GCATGAAACTTAAAAACAAATACTAAGAACACAAACTTGTATTTTGAAAATGTGTGTGGTCCTAGAGCCAATATTCTACAACCTCAAACTTTAACAAACTATTTCTTACATTGGTTCTAAATGACTACAAGGTCTTCAAGTGGGCTTCTTCATATGTGATCTTGCAAAGCTTGATACTTGAGCCCGAAATGAGGTGACTTGAGTCAAAAACACCTTCCTTTAGGGAAGAATGCTCCTAGAATCATTAGAACCCTGAAACACACTAAAACAACAAACATGATTAGTACAAATAACTATATATGTTTTGTGATCATCAAACACACACTAAACCGGGTGATTGTAACCTTGGGCCAACAATCTCCCCCTTTTTGATGATGACAAAACATATAAGTTATTTCAAGAGAAATGGGGAAGGAGCTTGGAAGCTCCCCCTCAAATTATGCTATGTATAAAAGAAATGATATGAGTGACAATATACATAAGGCATAAAACATGAAATCTAAGATACAAAACCAATTCAAACTCACTTTTCTCCCCCTTTTTGTCATACATCAAAAAGGGTTAAACAAAACAAAGAAAATTTTCAAGAATCCATAATACAAACATTCAACTTATCACAAATAAAAGAAAATCTAGTATAGTCTAGAGGTTTTGTAAAATATCGGCAAGTTAAAAATCGGTAGAAACATAGTCAATATCAATATCACCTTTCTCATAATGATCTCTAAGAAAGTGATACCTAATGTCAATGTGCTTAGTTTTACTATGTTGATTTGCATTCTTTGTCATATGAATAGTACTAGTATTATCACAAAATATTTTAATATGATCAAAATGCAAATCATAGTCAAAGAGAGTATGTTTCATCCAAAGAACTTGTGCACAACAAGCTCCGGCTGCAACATACTCCGCCTCGGCGGTTGATAGGGCTACCGAATTTTGCTTTTTGGAAGACCAAGATACAAGACAATTACCAAGGAATTGACATGTTCCACTTGTACTCTTCCTATCTACCCTACAACCCGCATAGTCGGCATCCGAAAAACTCGTCATTGAAAATTGACCGGTTTTCGGATACCACAAACCCATCTCAATGGTGCCCTTAAGATATCTAATTATACGTTTAACCGCAATTATATGAGATTCTTTAGGACACGATTGAAAACGAGCACAAAGACAAACCGAAAACATAATATCCGGCCTACTAGCCGTTAAATATAGCAAACTACCTATCATGCTACGATAAAGTTTAATGTCTACACTTTTACCTTGTTCATCCTTATCAAGCTTTGTTGTTGTTGCCATGGGAGTTTTACTCACTTTAGCTCCTTCAAGCCCAAACCTCTTGATGAGTTCCTTTGTATACTTGGCTTGATTGATGAAGATCCCATCCTTCCTTTGCTTGATTTGGAGACCAAGGAAATAGTTGAGCTCCCCCATCATAGACATTTCGAATTCATCCTTCATGCATGACTCAAACACTTGGCAAAGAGATTCATTAGTAGAACCAAAAATAATATCATCTACATAAATTTGTACAATAAGAATATCATTCTCTACATGTTTTGTAAACAAGGTAGTATCAACTTTTCCTTTCTTAAAACCATTTGAAATTAAAAATGAAGAAAGTCTTTCATACCAAGCCCTAGGGGCTTGTTTTAAACCATAAAGTGCTTTATCAAGTTTAAAAACAAAATCTGGATGTGTAGGATCAACAAACCCGGGGGGTTGTTCAACGTACACCTCCTCTTCAATAAAACCATTTAAGAAGGCACTTTTAACATCCATTTGAAACAATTTAAAATCTTTAAATGATGCAAATGCAAGTGTCATCCGTATGGCTTCAAGCCGTGCTACGGGTGCAAAGTTTTCTTCAAAATCGATTCCTTCGATTTGAGTGTAACCTTGGGCAACTAACCTAGCTTTATTCCTAACAACGTTACCCGATTCATCCAACTTGTTCTTAAAGATCCACTTAGTACTAATTGTTGGTCTATCGTGGGCCTAGGAACAAGGTGCCAAACTTGGTTGCGCTCAAATTGATTGAGTTCCTCTTGCATGGCTAGCAACCAATATGAATCGGCCTCGGCTTCGAGGACGTTCTTGGGTTCAACATGAGAAATAAAAGCATAGTGCCCACAAAATCATGAAGTTTAGAGCGAGTGGTTACCCCTTTAGATACTTCACCTATGACGAGGTCCTTGGGATGATGTGGATTGAATCTCCAATCCTTTGGAAGTTGTTGAGTAGGTTCCACTTCAATTGATTGAATTTCATTGCCTTGAGCCTCTTCTACTTTAGCTTCACTTCCTTCATCATCCTTTGGCTTGCCCTCAATAGTAGGTGAGTCCTCCAAAGTAACTTTCTCCAAACCTTCATCCAAAGAATCTATTTCTACAACATTCTTAACAAACAAGTTATATTCTTCAAACTTAACATGTATAGATTCCTCAATAGTCAAAGATGATCTATTGAAGATTCTATAAGCCTTACTAGTATTAGAATAACCAACAAAAATAGCCTCATAAGATCTAGAATCAAATTTTCCTAGATTATCTTTTGTATTTAAAACAAAGCACTTGCATCCAAAAACTTTAAAATAAGAGACATTAGGTTTTCTAGAAAAATAAATCTCAAAAGAAGTTTTTGAAGTATTTTTGCATAAGAAAACACGATTTGATATATAACATGATGTATTAACGGCCTCGGCCCACAAATAATGTGGGAGACCATATTCACTAAGCATTGTCCTAGCCATCTCTTGTAATGTTCGATTTTTCCGTTCAACTACTCCATTTTGTTGTGGAGTTCTAGGACAAGATAGTTCATGCTTAATTCCTTGTTCTTCACAAAAAGTGATAAAGAGTAGGTTAATGAACTCACCTCCTCTATCACTTCTTATTCTTAAAATTGAAGAATCTTTTTCCTTTTCAACTCTTTTCTTAAAAGCTTGAAAATGTGAAAAGGCTTGGTTTTTGTGTTCCAAAAAGAAAACCCAAGTAAAGAGTTGAAAACACCTAGAGGGGGGGTGAATAGGTGCAAGTGCTAATCTAGTGAACTAAGTGCTCTAAATGCGGAAGCTTAAAACAAATCTTGCAACACACTTAATACAACACACTAGTGTAGCCGAATTCCCCGTGAAGGGCTCTGGACTAACTCCTCTTGATTCCCCTAGATATGGGTTGAGGTGCTATGTGAAGCTCTTGTGGTTAAGTACAAGTGAGGCACACACAAACAACCAAGCATATAAGATGATATACCAATATGAAATAATGCAAGGAAACACAAGCAAGTATGATGATATGATATGAATGATGCTTTGCACAAATGTAAAGAGAGAGAGAGAGAGTAAAGAGACAATGGATCAAACGCAAAGGCAATGATATGTTTCGAGGTTCGAGCCCCTAGCTCTACATCCCCGCCTACACCACCGTGTAGGATTTCCAATCCACTATCTCCCACCGAGGGAACCTCTACCGAAGAGGATTTGTTACAACTCTAGGAGTACCAAACTCCTCTCTCAAACAACCACCTCACAACCGAGGGTAGGCCCGTAGCCAATACAACAACCAACACCTCTACCGAAGAGGGTTTACAAACACCAAACTCCACCTCTCACTAGAGGGAGCAAACCACAAGCCTCAACCTCTACCAAAGAAGGAGCAAACCAATCACCCGATCAACCTCTACCAAAGAGGGATATAACAAAAGCAAGGGTGTACAACTTGGAGGTTTCCACAACCTCAAACAATCTCTCTTTTTCTCTCTTTTCCACAAAACAAAGATCCTAATAGATTAGGATAGAAGATAGCTCAAGTGTGGAATCAAGGTGTTTTTGGAAACAAGCAACAAAGAAAAACTACTTGGGAAATCTATTGTAAATGATAGAAAAATAAAAACCAATACAATATCCCAAACCTAGTTCTCTTTGATTTTCCAAAAACCCAAAACAATACAAAGATAAATCTTTTTGTCACAAAACTCTTTTTAAAACTCTTTTAAAACAGTAGAGAAAGTCTGAAAATTTTGTCTCTAAAAACCTTGGCGAAAATCCCAAGAAATGGGGTTTTTATAGGCCCATCAGAAAACTAGCCGTTAGGCTGAGCTGGCAGCCTGACAGGCTACCGGTCGACCGTCCGGGTCGACCGCCAACGGTCAGAAATGTGACCGTTGAGCAAACACGGTCGACCGACCTGGTCGACCCAAATAAACAGAGAGCAGAGCTCTCAGACCCGGTCGACCCTGACGGTCGACTGAGTTTGTGCCTGCCAAAGGTGCACAAGTCTGTGCACGTCGGTCGACCCCACGGGTCGACCGGCCCTTGGTGCCGTCGACCCGTACGGTCGACCGACCTGGCCTGTCAGCACAAACCTGGGTCAGAAACACATGTTAAAATATTTTTGAAAAATCTTTTATTTTTTTTGAAAATTCTATAAAACTGGTTTTAATATTTTATATTGAAACATAAACTTGTGATAACAATTTCAAGACATATATCAATCATATCAATTCATTTTTGAGTCTTGCAAATTTTATCAAAAACCAACACTTGTATTTTTGTCAAACTTGATTTTTCAATACATGAATAGGAAAGTCAAAATAAGTTTGTCTAGCAAGTTTAAAGCATGTATGTATATCTAGAACATATCTAATATACATAAAAATAAAGTAAACTTGTTTTGATCTACTATTCATGAAAACCAAAAATCAAACATAAAACGTGTGTGTTTGTGCACTTGAGCATATCAACTATACTAAGCTTTACAAATGGATCTAAAACATACTAAATTAAACTAGGATACCTAAGTCTTCTTGATGATCTTCATCTTCAAGTAGACCCGATCCAAAACTCCATCCATGGGTTAGGAAATGTGTGAACATGAAGGTTTGGCCCTAGAATCACCATGAAAAGCTTCTAAACTCCTTTGTTGAAGCTAATCACCAACTAATATCTTGATTAATGATCTATAACTAAAATCACAAGATTATTAGTAAACATAACTACATGAGTTAATCATCATCAAAACTAGGGTGGAAGGCCTTTGGGCCAACAATCTCCCCCTTTTTGATGATGACAAAACTCATGGAGTTATATATGCATGGATTAAAGTTAAGCTTCAAAGAAGCTCCCCCTTAACTCATGCATAAAACAAATAAACATAAATATGCTTGAATGACAATGCATAAACAAGATGCTCTAGATACCAAATGAAATATTCAAAACAAAACATGTTCTAGAGATCAATTAACATTAAACTATATTAAACTTAATATATGCAAAACATAAATATGCATATATCAACCTCAAAAACTCAAAATCTTTCTCCCCCTTTTTGTCAATCATCAACAAAGGGGTAAACAATCAAAACATAAATAAAATGAGGGGTAAAATCTTTCTCCTCCTTTTTGGTCATTCAAAACGATAAAAACAATGTTCTCCCCCTTTTTGTCTAAAACAAAAACAAAGTCAATAAGGGGTGACTATAAAAACATGATATCAATTAAAATTATGTCAAAGTAGCATCTTGATACCAATTAAAAATAAACAAAGATCAATACATGTTATATGCTATATACATTCATGAAGAGGAAGACGCTAAGTTAGCTTTCCTACACATATGCATTACATGAAGGAGGAATGTTAAGCCCTAATTCACATAACACACATTATGTAATGCATAAGAGGAGATGTGAAGCTCCCCCTACACATGTGTACCACATAAAGAAGAGATGTTAAGCTCTCCTTGCATATAGTCAATACAAATCAAAACTTTTGTATTTTACTTTAAAACAAAAATTTTAGATACCAATTTAAAACACAAGACATCTTGATATCAAAAGATAGTATTTTTCTTTTTAAGCCAAATAAACAATTTAAATTTTTATTTTCTATCATAAAGTAAGGGAGTGGAAATACAAATACCAATTGAAATATGAAAAACGAATTTTCTCCCCCTTTATGAAATACCAACAAAAACTATGCGTAGGCTTGTAATAAGATACCAATTGAAAACTAAATCAATTGTAATAAAGTTGAAGCTCAAACTTTAGCATAAACAAAATTTGTGCTCAAGATATAGAAATATAATAGCACAAATAAAACAAGTATATGTGTATGAAATAGAATGAGTACCAATCACCAATAGATGATACCAATTGAAAGTATACATACACAATAAACATATGAGTATACAAAAAGATCAAAATGATACCAATTGAAAGAGTTCAATGATACCAATTGACATAACAATAACAACATGGTATAACTCATATCAAAATGAAGAATACGAACTAGTTAAAATGAAATTTTTGTTAACTAGTACGAAATCCTTCAAGTAAGGAATAGACTAAAATAAATTTCATAAAACACATGTAAGTCACATAGCACTTAAAAACACTCAATATCCAATAAAGTCCATACATACTCATGAAAACATACTCATGAGAAATATTTTAAAAAAATGGTGAGTGTACAAGTAATGTGTGACATGGCATTATGAAATTTCCAATTAAGCTCAAAATTTCCTTGAAACAATAAAAACCATCAAAATTATTTAATCTTCAAGGTATATGTATGTTTTATACAAACTAAAGAATACATACATATCCAAAACACAACGAGTCCACAAAATATATGAATTAAGGCACGTGGCTCAAAAAGGATGTATATGTATAATAATAATTTGGATAAAATAGACATATACATGAAGTTAAACAAATAAACAGGAAATCAAGAAAAACTAAATTTTCACCAAAGCAAATTTCATTTCAAGGTATATGTATGAATTGTCAACACAATAAGTATACATACATATCCCTAAACACAATTGAGTCCATATATATAGATTTGCATGAAAGGCAAATGACTCAAAGGATATTGATTGAGAATTTAAGAATTTGTGAATAAAAAGAATGAAGTGTAGATTTCTTAGTCTCAATGCGAATCCGCTGTAGCAAGGGCTCAAGCGGGTCGTGATCCTCAGGGAAGGATGCGATGCAAGCTTTTCGACTCGATTCCTCTGTATCTTCAAAAATAGGAGAAAAGAGATTAGATTTGAGAATATATGATATGAAAGACGTGATTTTGCTGATTTTCTACCCAACCCTATTGCAAGTTAAGGAGATTGATCTTCATCTTGAGATGTATGTAATTCACCCTAGGTTATTAAGAATAATTCAAGTAAGAAAAACCAATACCAGATTCTAACTAAGTTACATTATTTAAAAGCCAAACTATGGTTCATCCTAACATCTAGGTACAGCTTAATAGAAGATGAATCTTAAATTTATGCTGTCCTAGTTCTTAAGTTTGAAGTCATGAAAAGTCTTTTTAATATGCAACCTAGATTAAGAATCTTAGTTATCTTGTTTAATCTTCAAGAAAAGTTGTTATTAAACCTAGGGTTTCTAGAGATGGTCATCAATCTGATCAAGGCGTAACTGCTCTAGGGTTGCTTTAAGAATTTCAGCAAACCACTAGAGAGAATTAGTTCATCATCATTTTTTTATCTTTTCAATTTATATTTATTTTTTTATTGTTTAATAAGAGAGATTAGAGAAAGAAAGAAAGAAAACAAATCAGAAGATCGATGATTAGAAACCAAACCAGAGAGATCACAGAAATAAAATAAAACTAAATACAGAAAATTAAATGGGAAAAAGGTAACCTTTATTGCAGAATAATCCTCCAATTACAAAGCTCCTTCTTCTCCACAACGTGCATGAAAAGAAAATTACAATCTTGCAGAAATTCAAAGAACAATGGCTAAAGAAAACCCTAATCGTCTCTGGATCCCCTCTCTGCTGCGCCTGCAGAGATATTTATAGTGCAGAAGGTGATAGAGTCCCGAATAAGATCGCACACGAAAGTTGGTAGTCAGCTTCATCCAAAATGCCGCAGAATCTAGGCTTGTGCCGCAGATCTGCGGCATTTCTGTGGAATCTGGCCACGCGCTTTGGCGCGTGGCTTCTTCTGGTCCATCCATTTGGGCGCCTGCTTCTGGAAGCTGCATCCTGGCTCTTTATTCTGGATTTTTCGAGATAACTTAGTAATCAAGTTACCTTGATCTCAAATATCCCAAATCTTCTATCCACGAATTTCCTTCTTATCTTGGGCTTTTATCCTCATCCTGCAAGTGTTTAGGGTTGGATAGAAGTCTATCCTTCCCTTATCTTTGATATTTGCAACTTTTAGCCCTTGTATTTGCATTTTGACTTCTTGTAATTGCGCTTTTGCACCTGGGCTTCAAAGATGGGCTTGGATCTGGGCTTTTGGGCTCTTTTAAGCTTTATTTATTATTAACATAATGATTCGAGGCCTGCACACATTAAATAACAAAATATTAATAAATGTGCATTATAATATGAATAAATGTGCAAATGTGATGGTAAATATGGTGATAATTATGCATTTTTTTACTACTAATCACACCCCCACACTTATCTTTTTGCTCGTCCTCGAGTAAAAATCAAAAAGAAAAAGAAAATCTAATCTAACTAACTCACTTTCGTAGGAATCACGGTTGCACTTAGCGTGTGCAACAAGCCGTTAAACCCCTAGGTTACCCTAGAGAACGAGTGTTGTCTCGTGAGGGTTTTCAGCGGATTACACCCACAAAATCCATAAAAAGGAAAATATTTGACTTATATTGGAAGAGACTAAGTAGTCTATAATTTTTAGGATCCTCATTTTTATTCATTCTTCAAACCTAGTCTTTATAAAGTCAATTGTTATTCATTTTAGGTAAGGATTAAAATTGAATTTCTAATATAGTCTTTTTCGTTACCAAAAATCATATGCATCCTTATGAATTTTTACTAGCAATTCCTTAACTTGGACTCTCATGCCTCTTTATTATTTTTATAACATCATCTAATTTTCTTTCGTGTAAGTATCAAGGCTTCTTGAGGCCCTCATACCTAACTAATTGACTTTAGATGTGTTAATATAATTTTTTTTTGGCATGTATAACTCATCTAATTTTCTTTCGTATAAGTATCAAGGCTTCTTGAGGCCCTCATACCTAACTAATTGACTAATAGATGTGTTAATACATGTATAATATTTCTCAGTTTTCTTAGGCTTTCTAATCCACCCATGTAGCGAACTTAAAGTCGGTGGCTCCCAAACCGGTCGGCTTTAGGGCACCAGGTGAGAAAACACCCCGCGGACTCAAATTCGAATGAACTAGGCCACAAAACTAAGGACTTTATTTTTATTTAGAACTCACCTTTAGGCGTGAATACTTATGCTTCTTGAGGCACATGTATCCAGCTTAATTGGTGATATTATTTATTTATTTATTTTTTTTTTATGAGGCACAAGGTCTTTGTCTTAGAATCCTAGATATGTACTAGGAATGCACATTTCATTAAGGTAAAAATTAAGACTAACTAATTATTCAATTTCTCCTCCTATACCTAAAATTTAAACAATTTATTTATTTTGACCAAGTTTTTAGAAATCCTAATCATGATTTTCCTAATCCTTAAAACTAACTTAGATTTCTTTCAAAAATAAGTCAAAGTATTATCCTTTTTTAAAATTTTTTTTATTGTATATATATATATATTTTTTATTTTTATATATTACATACCCTTTTTTTTCATATTTTTTTTTATATATTACATACCCTTCCCCCACACTTGTTTCATGCATTGTCCCTAATGTATGAATGAAATGTATGGATGCATGAACTGGCAGAAAGATATAATCACCGATACAGTGGGTCAAAAAGACCCATCGCCGCATTAGCTTCCGGCACAGACTCCAAAAAGATTTTAAGACGTTGACCATTTACCTTGAATGCATTGCCATTTTTGGGGTCGTAGATCTCTATGGCTCCGTGTGGAAACACAGTCTTAACAATGAATGGCCCTGTCCATCTTGACTTCAACTTGCCGGGAAAGAGGTGAAGTCTAGAGTTATAGAGTAAAACATTTTGTCCTTGGACAAAAGTTTTTCTCGTGATGAGTTTATCATGAAAAACCTTAACTCTATCCTTCACAATCTTTGCATTATCGTATGCATCATTCCTCAACTCCTCTAGTTCAGAAATTTGTAATTTTCGAAACTCACCGGCCTTATCTAAATCAAAATTTAGCTGCTTAATTGCCCAAAGGGCCCGGTGCTCTAGCTCGACAGGAAGGTGGCAAGCCTTTCCAAAGACTAGTCTATAGGGAGACATTCCTAGAATCGTCTTAAAGGCAGTCCTATATGCCCATAGGGCATCTACCAGTTTGGTGGACCAGTCCTTCCTATTCTGATTCACGGTCTTCTCCAAAATGAGCTTGACTTGCCTATTAGAAACTTCTACCTGTCCGCTAGTTTGAGGATGGTAGGGCGTAGACAACTTGTGAGTTATGGCATATCTTCGCATAAGAGCTTCAAAAGTTCTATTGCAAAAATGTGTGCCATTGTCACTAATGATGGCTCTAGGGATTCCAAAGCGTGAGATAATATTATCTTTCAAGAATTTGACAACAACTTTGTTGTCATTTGTCTTGCAAGGGACAGCTTCTACCCATTTCGACACATAGTCTACGGCCAACAAGATGTATTGGTGCCCAAACGAATTAGGGAAGGGTCCCATAAAATCGATGCCCCATACATCGAAAAGTTCTACTTCTAGAATGGGATTTAAGGGCATCATATTTTGTTTGAAAATTCTTCCTATCATTTGACATCTTGTGCAAGTTTTGCAATACTCAAATGCATCTCTAAACACAGTTGGCCAATAAAAGCCACTTTGCAGAATTTTCTCGGCAGTTTTGCGGGGACCAAAATGTCCACCGCAAGCGAACTCATGACAAAAAGCTAGCACGCTTCTAGTCTCCTCGTCGGGGACACATCTCCTAATGATTTGGTCGCTACAGTATTTGAAAAGATAAGGATCTTCCCACATGTAATACCGAACTTGAGACAAGAATCGGTATCTATCCTGTTTAGACCAACTAGGTGGTGTTTGGTTTGTGACTAAGTAATTTACTATGTCAGCAAACCATGATTCCTTAGAGATGGCTAGAAGTTGCTCATCGGAAAAATTGTCATTGATGGGCAGCTCGTCAGAAGGTGCGTTTGGCACACGAGAGAGATGGTCAGCTACGACATTTTCGACACCTTTTTTATCTCGAATTTCGAGATCGAATTCTTGAAGGAGAAGGATCCAACGAATGAGTCGGGCCTTCGCATTTTTTTTAAGCATAAGGTATCGCAGTGCAGAATGGTCAGTGAAGATCGTGGTCTTAGTCCCAAGTAGGTATGGACGGAATTTCTCCAAAGCGAACACTACTGCCAAGAATTCCTTCTCGGTGGTAGTATAGTTCATTTGGGCATCATTTAACGTCCTACTCGAATAGTAGATCACGTGCTGCTTGTTGTCCTTACGCTGTCCTAAGACAGCACCTATCGCAAAATCAGAAGCATCGCACATGATCTCAAAAGGTTTGGACCAGTCCGGAGGTGAGATGATAGGGGCAGAGATAAGTTCCACTTTCAATTTCTCCCATGCACTATAGAACCTATCATCAAAGATGAAGGACACATCTTTAGCTAGAAGGTTTGTAAGGGGTCTAGCAATTTTGCTAAAGTCCTTAATGAACCTACGATAAAATCCAGCGTGTCCTAAGAAAGACCGAATGTCCTTCACGCATCGCGGAAGTGGAAGTTTCGCTATGATCTCCACCTTGGCCTTGTATACCTTAATCCCTTCCCTAGATATCTCGTGACCTAGGACAATCCCATGTTGCACCATGAAGTGACACTTTTCCCAATTGATGGTCAAGTTCTTTTCGGTGCACCTACTCAGCACTAGCTCCAAGTGATGGAGACACTGGTCAAAAGAATTTCCATAGAAGGAGAAGTCGTCCATGAAAATTTCTAGGAAATGCTCGACCATATCCGAAAACAAGCTTAACATACAACGTTGGAATGTGGCGGGGGCATTGCATAAGCCGAAAGGCATTCACGGTAGGCAAATGTCCCAAATGGACATGTGAATGTTGTCTTCTCTTGGTCCTCCGGGGCTATAGGGATTTGGTTATATCCCGAATACCCATCCAAAAAGCAGTAATACTCATGACCGGCTAATCTTTCCAGCATTTGGTCAATGAAAGGGAGGGGAAAATGATCTTTCCTAGTGGCTGCATTCAACTTGCGGTAGTCTATGCATACTCTTACCTTGGTAGGCAATCGTGTTTGCACTAACTCATGCTCCGGAACCTGAACATACAAATTCAAGGGAGTCAGGACCTCCCAAACAAATGATCAGGTTACAGCCGAGTGGCAAAAAGACAAGAGCAGGAGAGTTGGAACAGTATAATAAATATTCAGCCAGCAAGTAATGGAAGCACAACAATTTAGAGTTGAAAAGACGTTGTACAAGTTTAGGTTACGGCTCTATGAGACTAGTACCTCGAAGGAATAATCCAAACAAGGAAACCCTCATCTATATACCTTTATCTCATGTCCCCGTAATCCAGGCGTGTACAACGGATCCACAGTTAGCGTCTTTTAATATTATTACTTGTCTTACTTTGATATCTAGCTATGTGAACTAGCGTCCCAGCGCACATAGATCCATATCCGAGTAAAGCAAGGTTGTTATTGGAAACCAGCGGGGGTATCAATGAACTATGTTTACAGTGGGTCCCGTGCTTGCCCGGGACCACGGTCCAGGGTGTTCCGTTGCTTGGTGACGGAACCAGCCGCAAGGCCTATCAGGAGGGACTTATGTATGCCCTTTATCATGATGGTATCAGGAAGAGGGAGCCAGCACTCCCCTCGGTCGCCTGGAGGCCCACAGGTCAGACCGGATAGTTTAGTTGCACAACATACCTAATACCACTGTAAACACGAACATATATTGATAGCCGCATATTTTCCCCGACCCGATGCAAGTTGTCTCATTTTACGAGTTCTTTAGATAATTATCAGATTTCGGGAATGAGCAGGAGCAAGTCAGGAATATCAGGAGTACAATCGTACTATCACTTAATCAAGTTATAAAACATGATGTCCGGTTATCATTCCCATTATCGTGATAATTATAAGAGTCAAGTGTATCATGCTTGGTATTAAGAGATAGCATGACAAGAGGTGATATTTCATCAAGTAACAAGTCATGAAGTAAGAATAAATAATACATGTACCAAGAATAAAATTCAAATGCAATAAAGTAATTAACCATGATAATCAGCCAAAGTTAGTCGACTAGGGTGAAATAAGTAGTCGACTAATGAAGGGGTTAGTCGACTATGGAAGAGGGCCAAGTCGACTAGTCAGGACTGCGTCTCACAAAGTCGCGTCTTTCAGAAAAAGGGTTAGTCGACTAGGAAAAAGGAGTAGTCGACTAATAGAAGACTGCGTTTCAAAGAGCTGCGTTTCATAGGAAAAGTTAGTCGACTAGGAATATGGGGTAGTCGACTATAGAAATCTGCGTTTCAGAGAACTGCGTTTCACATGAAAAGTTAGTCGACTAGGAAAATGGGGTAGTCGACTAATGAAGTCTGCGTTTCAGAAAAGGGTGCGTTTCAAATGAGTTAGTCGACTAGGGTCAAGGGAGTAGTCGACTAATTGGGATCTCAAGTCGACTAATCATTAGGTCAAGTCGACTAATCGACTGAAAACAGAGTGCAGAACAGATTTGATGGTTGTGTTTGTTGATCAATTTACACCATATGAAAACACAATTATGTCCAAGTCTTGGCGAGTAAAAATACTCGCCTAAAAATGTTCTTATGCGTCCAGCGTTCCGGGAGAGTCCTTGTTCAAGTTATCGCAACTTATCACCAAAACGATTACCCGGAATAATCGCGAACGATTACCGGAATAACCTACGGCGATGTCGACAACTAAGAAAACCCGGCCCCAATCCTAAAAAGGGGGGAACCGGCCTTAGTGTCTTGACAACAAAGAAGAGCACGGCCCCAATCCAAAAGGAGTGACCGGCCTTCACCAAGTGATGGAGGAGGAATTTGGAGGAGGTTAAGGCTTTGTGAAGTGGAATGAAAAGTGAAGGAGAAATGAGGAGGAGGAGTTTATATAGCTTTTGGATTTGTGAAGGAGATGCCAATAATGTAGAAGAGAGGGGGTTTTATGTAAATAAAAGGGGTGAGGTGTTTCTCTTGGCCAATCTTGGCCGGCCATGGAAGAGAGAGAGAGAGAGAGATATTTGTGGTGGAAGTTGGTGGAAGTGTGTAGAAATTGGTGGAATTTTGGAGAAAAAGTTGTGGCTTGTGGAGGAAGGAAAGGAATTAAAGAAAAAGGAAAAAGGAAAAGAAATTAAAAGGGAAGATATTTTCTTGGACTCAACAGTGAACCTGTTGAAAAGGATGATTCCCGGGTTTGAGTCGTGGATGCGGAAAACATTTCAAAAAATACCGAAATCGTCCCGAAATCAAGTATCTCGGAACGACTCGCAAAATTTACCAAAAATCAAGAATAATATTCTAAGACTCATGGTGAAATTCGTTTGAAGAAATAATTTATCGTTTTGAAATTAAAAATCCCGGATACTGGCCGATACCGACTCCGGTGGAATTTTCATAAATTCATAAAATCCTCAGAAAAAGTATTTAGGTAGGAAATATGATTCTAAGAGGAAATGTCTAAAGACTCTTCGAGAAATTCCAATCTGTCTGTAAATTAAAAATCCGGGAATCGATCAGCGGTACTAGTCGACACCGGTTTTGAAGATTTTCAATTTAATTCGAGAAAATTCCAGAAAATCCTAGAAAATATAAAATATTAGAAAATGATATTTAAAACTAAAATCGGTCAAATACAAGAAGTAAATCAAAAAATACGATCGAAAAACTGAATACGCAACTAAGTACGTATTCCGGGAACTGGGTATTACAATCCATCCACCTTACAAAAAATTTCGTCCTCGAAATTTCAGGAAGGGGAAGGTGACGGTAGAGAAGGATAGAGAGAAGGAATTTTACCAACTTAAGTTGTGAATAGTTGAGGATAACGTTCACGGATAACATCCTCTCGTTCCCACGTGGCCTCTCCTGGCACATGCCTATTCCAAGAAACCAACACTAATGGTATTGCCTTATTCTTCAAGGTCTTAACACTTTTATCCAAAATGGCCATCGGTTGCTCTTGATAGGACAGATCTGGTTGTAGTTCCAGTTCGGAGTGATCTAGGATATGATTCTCATCCTTGACATACTTCCTCAACTGTGATACGTGGAATACATTGTGTACTCCGTCTAAAGATGGAGGTAATGCCAATCGGTAGGACACATCTCCCACACGATCCAAAATTTCGAATGGTCCGATGTATCTTGGGCTAAGCTTTCCACGAGTACCGAACCGGATTACCCCTTTGGTGGGTGATATCTTTAAAAACACATGGTCACCTGTCCTAAATTCCAATGGTCTTCTCTTTGTGTCAGCCCAACTTTTCTGTCGGCTCTGTGCTGCCCGGAGGTGATCTCTAATGATTCGAACTTTGTCTGTTGTCTGAATTAGGATCTCTGGCCCCAAAAGTCTCCTCTCACCGACTTCGTCCCAACAAATTGGTGATCTACATTTTCTGCCATATAATGCCTCAAACGGTGCCATCTTGATACTGGCCTGATAACTGTTATTATAAGAGAATTCTGCCAGATGAAGATAGTCTTCCCATGATCCCT
This sequence comes from Agave tequilana, assembly GCA_038442645.1. Classification (NCBI taxonomy): domain Eukaryota; kingdom Viridiplantae; phylum Streptophyta; class Magnoliopsida; order Asparagales; family Asparagaceae; genus Agave; species Agave tequilana. The sequence continues at coordinate 27,998 of JAVJIF010015705.1, forward strand.
TGAATTCAATCATGCAGGCTCTTAGCATGTCTTCAAGAATTTGGATAGTCCGTTCAGATTGTCCGTCTGTCTGGGGGTGATATGAAGTACTGAATTTCAGACGAGTTCCTAGACTTTCTTGGAGACTTTCCCAGAAATGCGATCGGAATCTTGTGTCTCTATCTGATACGATGCTAACCGGAACTCCATGTAGACGAACTATTTCCTTCATGTATTTGTCTGCCAGGACTTCTGTTGTTTGACCTACCCTGAATGGTATGAAGTGAGCTGATTTTGTGAGGCGATCAATGATTACCCAAACTGCATTATTACCCTTAGGACTGCGAGGTAGTGCCGTGACAAAATCCATAGTGATATGTTCCCACTTCCATTCGGGTATCGGTAAGGGTTGTAGAAGTCCAGCTGTTCTTTGATGTTCTATCTTTATCTGCTGACAAACTAAGCACTTGGCTACATACTGGGCTATCTCTCTTTTCATAGCATTCCACCAAAACTGTTTCTTTATATCTTGATACATTTTAGTTCCCCCTGGGTGTATGGAATAGGCTGAACTGTGTGCTTCTGCTAGAATTTTCTGTCGAACTTCTCCTTGGGGAACGCAAATTCTGTTACCAAAGTATAGTGCATCATCCGTATGAATATGGATATCTGTTCTCAATCCAGCTTCTACTTGAGCTCTGAATTTCTGTAATCTGGGGTCTTTCTTTTGGGCTTCTTTAATCTCATTTAGCAATGCCGATTGAATCTGAAAGGTCATTAACTGTCCTACCTTATCAGTTCCTTGTACTAACATTAAGTCCAATCTTATGATGTCTTGAATTAACTCTTTCTGTTGAGTAATTTGGACTAGCATTCTATTTTCTGGCTTCCTGCTCAAGGCATCTGGTACCGTATTGACTTTGCCTGGATGATATTGCAAGTCTATATCATAGTCCGCCATTAATTCAAGCCACCGTCTCTGTCTCATGTTTAATTCCTTCTGTGTGAAAATATACTTAAGACTCTTGTGATCTGTGTAGATTAACACTTTGTCTCCCAGAAGATAATGCCTCTAGATCTTTAGGGCGAATATTACTGCTGCCAGCTCTAAGTCATGAGTTGGATAATTTCGCTCATGAGGCTTCAGTTGCCTGGATGCATAAGCTATGACATGATCATGTTGCATTAGTACACACCCCAGGCCTTTTCCGGATGCATCACTGTATATGACCATCCCTCCTCTTCCTGAGGGAGTCCTTAAGATTGGAGCTGTAATGAGTCTTTGCTTTAATTGCTCAAATGCTGCAGTACATTCCTCTGTCCATATATACCTTTCTCCTTTTCGGGTGAGCTTTGTTAATGGGCTGCAATCTTGGAGAAATCTTGGACAAAGCGTCTGTAATATCCGGCTAGTCCAATAAAACTCTTAATTTCAGTCACTGTCCTTGGAATTGGCCAGTCCTTTACTGCCTGGATTTTGCTGGGATCAACTGAAATTCCTTCTTTTGAAATCATGTGTCCAAGGAAGGCTATACGGTCTAACCAGAAGTCACACTTGCTCTGCTTAGCATGAAGTTGTTCTTGTTTGAGAGTCTGTAATACTATCCTCAAGTGTTCTGCATGCTCTCGGTTGTTCTTTGAATAGATCAAAATGTCATCTATAAAGACAACTACGAACTGATCCAAATATGGCGAGAACACTCTGTTCATCAAATCCATGAAAACTGCAGGGGCATTGGTGACTCCGAAAGGCATAACTAGAAATTCATAGTGGCCATAACGGGTTCTGAATGCCGTCTTCGGAATATCTTCTTTCTTCACCTTTAGCTGATGATAACCTGATTGGAAATCTAATTTAGAGAATACTCGGGCTCCATGTAGTTGGTCAAACAGGTCATCAATCCTTGGTAAGGGATACTTGTTCTTGATGGTAACTTTGTTCAATTCTCTATAGTCGATACATAACCGTTTACCACCATCCTTTTTGTTTGCCAATAGTACTGGAGCTCCCCATGGTGAAGTACTTGGTCGAATTAATCCCTTATCAGAGTATTCTTGCAGCTGTTTCTTTAGAATCTCTAACTCAGTGGGTGCCATTCTGTACGGAGCTTTGGATATTGGAACTGTTCCTGGAATAATCTCAATGGAGAATTCAATCATTCTGTCAGGTGGGAGTCCTGAAATTTCAGCAAATACTTCCGGGAATTCATCCCAAACCGGTACTTTCTTCTTCTGAATCTCAGCAGTAGCCATCCGAGTTTTTCTCTTGACAGCCTTGGGTTCCCCGTTAAATTGAAATTCCGGCTGACGTGGAATTCTGAACTCAATTCTCTTCTCCCGACAGTCAAGCATTGCATAGTATTTGCTTAGCCAGGTCATGCCTAAGATTACGTCGTACCCTTTGGTATCTAGTACGAGCATATCTATGGCCAATGTTCTGTTACAGAGTTCTACGGGGCAATCAGTACAAATCTTAGTAGATATGACTACTCCATTCCCTGTACTAATCTCCCATTGGTGGTCTAAAGTTTTAACAGGTATAGAATGCAATGCAACAAAATGATCTGAGATGTAACAATGGGAAGCACCTGAATCGAAGAGGGCTAGAACAGGTTTTGAGTGTACCATGATTTTACCTGTTATCACTTCCTCAGAAGCCTCGGCCTCTTCTTCCGTCAAATTGTAAGCTTGTCCCCTTCCACGTCCTGTTGCAGTCCTAACTCCTCTTTGGACTGGGCGAATAGCTTGTTGTGGAGGAGGGGGAAGAGCTTTCCTAACCATTGGTCCCTGGTTCCTCTGTCCAATTGGCCCCGGAAGTGCTGGCAGGGTTTGGTTGGCTATTCCCATTCTTTTGTGGGGACAGACTTCTATGGTATGGTCACGGGAACCACATACCAGGCATAATCCATTTGCCCTACGGCAATTTTGTTGAGAGTGACCTGGTTTCAGGCAAAAGTGACAAATAGGACCTGGTTGGGCCATCTGGGGTTGGGCCATCTGGAAAGGAGCTGGTCGGAATGGTCGTCTCATTATTGGAGCTTTTGCTGCTCTGAATGGACCTCCTCTCCCCATTTGTGGGAATGGCCTCTTCATGGCCTGGTTCCTTATCAGGTTCAATTTCTTCTTCTCCAGTCCACGCTCCACTTCCCGAGCTATGGTGAGGACTTCGGAATAAGTTTTCAGCTGTTGGGGCATTAAGAAGACTTGAATGTCTATTTGTAAGCCCTGTTGGAATCTACTTGCTCGCTTCTCCTCATCAGTCACCATGTATGGAGCAAAGCGGCTAAGTCTTAAAAATTCCGCGGCATACTCATCCACGGACCGATTCCATTGCTGAAGTCGGATGAACTGTTCTTCCATTTCTTTCTGAGCTGTGGCAGGAAAGAACCTACTATAGAAACTTTTAGAGAATTGGTCCCAGGAGACAGGTTTTTCTAATCTTGCCTCCTCAGCTAGCCACCAGGTTCTGGCTACATCCTTTAGTTGAATCTTTGCAACCTCTACTTGATTTTCCTTTGGAACTCGAGCTGCGTTCAACAGATCTGTGGTGTCGATCAGCCATTGTTCAGCCTCCAATGGTTTCTCTCCTCCTGTAAAAATGGCTGGTTGCAACCGTCAAAAGTCGGATATGTTCCCCGGCCTTTGTTCTTTAGGAGCTGCTAACTCTTGCCGGAAGAGTTCTGTCTGTTGTTGCTGATTTTCCACCATCGTCTGGATAACCCTCAGAATATCGGCATTCTCTCCCGTGGGTCCGTTTGATACTTGTCCTGAGTTGTTACGACTCGTCCTTCTATCCATACTTAGTTGGTAAAAGATGACTGGAAATTGGAAAAATGGAAGGATTTTAGGATATGAAGGAATCAAGAAGGACTAGATAACTTTGTACATTGTAGTTGGCAATAGCAAATTTCATTAATTTGCTGCTTGATTGTATTATAGGTGTGAGAGCCTAGGCTCTGATACCAACCTGTAACGCCCCGATCCCACGGTACGGGGACGTCACTGCGACGTATATACGCAGGTCAGAAATACCCTCACGTATATACGCTAAGCATTAGTACAAGCAAGAATCAGAGTACTACAAAGCGTGGTATTCATTCATATGCCAACTTAAGAAGTACAAATTACAAAGTTATCACAGGATATGATATACTATTACACAATACATGTGTCTTATATCACAACCATGTCCAAAAGTACGATTTACAATATGAACACAAGATGCTCACGAGTTGGATGAGGATCCCGTGAGTCGAAGAGAAAAGTCTGGCACGAGAGAAACCGAACTAGTCGGCCTGCTCAACAAGGAAAGCTTGATCTTCTGTGGACGGCTCCACTTCAATCCAAGCTCCGGAACCTGAACATACAAATTCAAGGGAGTCAGGACCTCCCAAACAAATGATCAGGTTACAGCCGAGTGGCAAAGAGACAAGAGCAGGAGAGTTGGAACAGTATAATAAATATTCAGCCAGCAAGTAATGGAAGCACAACAATTTAGAGTTGAAAAGACGTTGTACAAGTTTAGGTTACGGCTCTATGAGACTAGTACCTCGAAGGAATAATCCAAACAAGGAAACCCTCATCTATATACCTTTATCTCATGTCCCCGTAATCCAGGCGTGTACAACGGATCCACAGTTAGCGTCTTTTATTATTATTACTTGTCTTACTTTGATATCTAGCTATGTGAACTACCGTCCCAGCGCACATAGATCCATATCCGAGTAAAGCAAGGTTGTTATTGGAAACCAGTGGGGGTATCAATGAACTATGTTTACAGTGGGTCCCGTGCTTGCCCGGGACCACGGTCCAGGGTGTTCCGTTGCTTGGTGACGGAACCAGCCGCAAGGCCTATCAGGAGGGACTTATGTATGCCCTTTATCATGATGGTATCAGGAAGAGGGAGCCAGCACTCCCCTCGGTCGCCTGGAGGCCCACAGGTCAGACCGGATAGTTTAGTTGCACAACATACCTAATACCACTGTAAACACGAACATATATTGATAGCCGCATATTTCCCCCGACCCGATGCAAGTTGTCTCATTTTACGAGTTCTTTAGATAATTATCAGATTTCGGGAATGAGCAGGAGCAAGTCAGGAATATCAGGAGTACAATCGTACTATCACTTAATCAAGTTATAAAACATGATGTCCGGTTATCATTCCCATTATCGTGATAATTATAAGAGTCAAGTGTATCATGCTTGGTATTAAGAGATAGCATGACAAGAGGTGATATTTCATCAAGTAACAAGTCATGAAGTAAGAATAAATAATACATGTACCAAGAATAAAATCCAAATGCAATAAAGTAATTAACCATGACAATCAGCCAAAGTTAGTCGACTAGGGTGAAATAAGTAGTCGACTAATGAAGGGGTTAGTCGACTATGGAAGAGGGCCAAGTCGACTAGTCAGGACTGCGTCTCACAAAGTCGCGTCTTTCAGAAAAAGGGTTAGTCGACTAGGAAAAAGGAGTAGTCGACTAATAGAAGACTGCGTTTCAAAGAGCTGCGTTTCATAGGAAAAGTTAGTCGACTAGGAATATGGGGTAGTCGACTATAGAAATCTGCGTTTCAGAGAACTGCGTTTCACAGGAAAAGTTAGTCGACTAGGAAAATGGGGTAGTCGACTAATGAAGTCTGCGTTTCAGAAAAGGGTGCGTTTCAAATGAGTTAGTCGACTAGGGTCAAGGGAGTAGTCGACTAATTGGGGTCTCAAGTCGACTAATCATTAGGTCAAGTCGACTAATCGACTGAAAACAGAGTGCAGAACAGATTTGATGGTTGTGTTTGTTGATCAATTTACACCATATGAAAACACAATTATGTCCAAGTCTTGGCGAGTAAAAATACTCGCCTAAAAACGTTCTTATGCGTCCAGCGTTCCGGGAGAGTCCTTGTTCAAGTTATCGCAACTTATCACCAAAACGATTACCCGGAATAATCGCGAACGATTACCAAAATAACCTACGGCGATGTCGACAACTAAGAAAACCCGGCCCCAATCCTAAAAAGGGGGGAACCGGCCTTAGTGTCTTGACAACAAAGAAGAGCACGGCCCCAATCCAAAAGGAGTGACCGGCCTTCACCAAGTGATGGAGGAGGAATTTGGAGGAGGTTAAGGCTTTGTGAAGTGGAATGAAAAGTGAAGGAGAAATGAGAAGGAGGAGTTTATATAGCTTTTGGATTTGTGAAGGAGATGCCAATAATGTAGAAGAGAGGGGGTTTTATGTAAATAAAAGGGGTGAGGTGTTTCTCTTGGCCAATCTTGGCCGGCCATGGAAGAGAGAGAGAGAGAGATATTTGTGGTGGAAGTTGGTGGAAGTGTGTAGAAATTGGTGGAATTTTGGAGAAAAAGTTGTGGCTTGTGGAGGAAGGAAAGGAATTAAAGAAAAAGGAAAAGGAAAAGAAATTAAAAGGGAAGATATTTTCTTGGACTCAACAGTGAACCTGTTGAAAAGGCTGATTCCCGGGTTTGAGTCGTGGATGCGGAAAACATTTCGAAAAATACCGAAATCGTCCCGAAATCAAGTATCTCGGAACGACTCGCAAAATTTACCAAAAATCAAGAATAATATTCTAAGACTCATGGTGAAATTCGTTTGAAGAAATAATTTATCGTTTTGAAATTAAAAATCCCGGATACTGGCCGATACCGACTCCGGTGGAATTTTCATAAATTCATAAAATCCTCAGAAAAAGTATTTAGGTAGGAAATATGATTCTAAGAGGAAATGTCTAAAGACTCTTGAGAAATTCCAATCTGTCTGTAAATTAAAAATCTGGGAATCGATCAGCGGTACTGGTCGACACCGGTTTTGAAGATTTTCAATTTAATTCGAGAAAATTCCAGAAAATCCTAGAAAATATAAAATATTAGAAAATGATATTTAAAACTAAAATCGGTCAAATACAAGAAGTAAATCGAAAAATACGATCGAAAAACTGAATACGCAACTAAGTTTATATTCCGGGAACTGGGTATTACAAACCCCTTCCTCAAGATGAATACGATGCTGGACTATCGTAGGGCTAAGTCCCTTAATATCTGCCATAGTCCAACCAATGGCTTCCCTATGTCTCCTAAGGGTTGCCAGCAGGTCCTCCTCTTACCTATTGGTCAAATTAGATGCAACTATGACCGGTAACGTCTCTTGTTCACCTAGGTAGGCGTACTTAAGATGTTTGGGCAAGGCTTTTAACTCCAAAGAAGGAGGTGGCTCAATGGGTGGAGGTGTTAAGCTAGAGTCTCCCATCTCTATAGAACTCAGATTTGATTCCCATTCGATCTCATCAAGGCTGATATCACTTGTTTCTAAATCTTCCTCTTCCTCTGACTCAAGTATGATCTCATCATTATGCTCACTCGTCATATTTTCAATGAAGTTAACCTCAAAGGGTTGGTCGGTCACATCGTAGGGATGCTTACCTAGGTTGAAAACATTGACTTCCTTGGTCATATCCCCAAAAGTTAATCTCATGGATCCGTTTCTACAATTGATTATTGCATTTGCAGTTGCTAGGAACGGTCTTCCTAAGATGACGGGAGTTTGGGACCTAGGATTAGACACAGGTTGTGTCTCTAAGACAATGAAATCTACTGGGTAAATGAATTCTCCTACCCGTATGAGAACGTCATTGATTTCTCCCTTAGGAACTTTGATAGAGCGGTCAGCCAACTGAATAGTAACTTGGGTCGGGTTGAGTTCACCTAATCCAAGTTGTTGATACACGGAGAAAGGGAGCAAAAAAAAGAAAAAAAAAAGTATAAAAGTTGTAATTAAATATTCCCAAGCTTAAGAACTACATCACGATCACGGGGTACATAGGATCTGAAACTTAGGACAGGTGGTGTAAAGTTTGGATTTGAGACTTTATTTTATAGCCAATATAATTTCTTGAATTGAGGTTTTACTTGAAAAGGAAACTCTTGGAAATTGATGATCTTACTAACTAGTTACCAAAAAAAAAAAAAAAGAAAAAAAATAATTGTTTTCCTTTTCTTGATTTTCAGTTATCCTTATTTTACTTTTATTTATTTCTTAATCTCTAACTTTCTTGGATTTTGTGGGTGTAATCCACTGAAAACCCTCACGAGACAAAACTCGTCCTCTAGGGGTGACTTAGGGGTTTAACGGCTTGTTACACATGCTAAGTGTAACCGTGATTCCTACGAAAGTGAGTTAGAGTAGTTTAGTTTTTCTTTTTCTTTTTATTAGTTTTGCTCGAGGACTAGCAAAAGATAGGTGTGGGGGTATTTGATAAGCATGATTTTGTCACATTTTCATTCCCATATTTATCTATTATTTGTATATAAATAATGCTACTCGGGTATAGTTGATTGAACTTTTGCAGGAAACAGGTAAAAGAAAGAGAAAGAAGAATCCGGTTACTTTCAGCAATAAAACCACTCAATTTGTAAAAGATTGAGGGTTGCTTTCCAAATATGTTGCGGTATTTTGATCAAACTTGAGCTACAGGACTCCGAACGAAATCATTCAAGATGCTACGGAAAGAGAATTCAAAGAGCTACAACTTTTATGTTGAGAGATTTTACTGATTCAGCCATTTACCTGCCCGTAAAAGTCAAAAATGTTCTGCTACTGTCATTGGACCAGATCTGAGTGCAATTATGAAATGTTGAGGGGGTTGAATGTAATTTATTTTCTCTTGCGATATTCTTACTCCAGATTTGACTTTGTAACTGAGATGGAAAGGAGAACATTTGTGAGAGTGGAATTTTTAGAGAAGATGTGAGAATAACATTTTCATTGGCTTATAAAAGCCAATGAGACCTAGGATCAAAGAGGAGGAGATTTTCTAGGGTTTTTTTTTAGGTTTTATGCTTTTGCTTAAAAAAAAAGGATTAATAAATTTTTTCCGCCGCAACTTTTTGATTGTCACTGCAAGTTTGGTTTTTTTTTTTTTTTTGTCTTCACTTTGGCTGGTGGCTTTTGATTGGAGAAAAATTCTTTTGTTGCTGCCCTTTGATTGGAGGAGAAAGTAAGATTGTTTTTTTTTGGGTGGCTTTGAATCTTGTGTGGGCACTTTTTGATTGGAGAAAGGACCTGCTGTCTTGTGATTGGAGCACGGCCCCCACCTTGGGCGGCCAATTTGAAGAGAAACCCCTGGCGCCTCTGCAGCAGGTAAGTCAGGATTTGATTAATTGTTTAGTTAAATAATTTAATTAATTATATTGATGTGTTAGTTTATGTAGTTAGATCAATTAGTTTAATTAACTATTTGTTGTTTTTAGTTTAGTTTAATTAATTTGACTTTTTAGTTAATTCAGTTATTTAAGTATGATTTATAACATGAGTAGCTAAATTTTCAACGAGTACTTAGGGGAGATGAACCTAGACTTAACTCTTGTGGACCGAGTCGTTCTCCTATTTATGACGTATGCACACCAATTGATCTATGACTTTTAGGAATTAATTTCTAGAATGACTGGATATTTGACAGGCGATGTATCGGGGGTTAATGGTCCATGCTTAGGGTCTGTTGCACTCATGTTATCTGTTTAATTTAGTTAATTCATCTTTGATGGACTATGTAATAGGATAATAGCTTGTGCTTAAATCTAGTGTCAAGAATTAATGTGCCTCTTAGACATAGAGATTTGGTGTGTATTAAAAAACTGATATGGAGATCAAATTGTCCGCTTGATGCTAGTTTAGGGGATTCGATCCTAGGTGCTTGACCTTTCTTTTACTATAATTAGTTCACATAGCTCACAAATCCCTAAATCTTTTGATCCATTCGTGTAGAAGTGTCATAACCAAAAGAAGCACCATCCCTGTGGACCGACCCTCAAGTGCTACATCGAACGACCGTGCGCTTGCGGTAATTTTAAAACGAGGAGACAGAATCTCCCCATCAAGTTTTTTAGATTGCATTCAGTTGAGCTGAATTTGAAGTGTTATTGTTAGCTCTGGTATCCCTGGGGTTGATCTCAGGTTGACTGGGGAAAGTCCCTCTTGAGTAAGAAATATGTGAATTCCCCGGCAACGGCAAAAGATGAAGGGTTCTAAGAGTGGAAAGACAGATTCAAAGCCACAAAAAAAAAAAAAAACAATCTTACTTTCTCCTCCAATCAAAGGGCAGCAGCAAAAGAATTTTTCTCCAATCAAAAGCCACCAGCCAAAGTAAAGCCTCGTAACCAAATGCACTCTTCTCATGATATAAATCTCATCACCTATTATCAAATAAAATGAGAGTACAAATAACACGAAAAATTATCTTTAGCTCCCTAGATTTTTCAACGTTGTATTTCAGTCCAGTCCAACAGAAGTTGTCATTTTTGAGTCAACAAATCGCTGAATTAGAAGACGTCTTCAACAGAAAAGTTGTAGCTCTCTAAATTTTCTTTCTATAGGCATCTTGATAACTTTTTTTTTTTGAAATCCTTTAGCTAAAATTATGACCAAAATACTGCAACATGCTTGGAAAACATCCTCCAATCTTTTACAAATTGCGAGATTTAATTGCAGAAAGTATCCAGATTCCTCTTTTTTTCTATTTTACCTGTTCCCTGCAAAATATAATCAAATATACCCAAGTAGCATTATTTATAAACAAATGATAGATAAATATGGGCATGAAGATGTGATAAAATTGTGCTCAACAAATACCCCCATACCTATCTTTTGCTAGTCCTCGAACAAAACTAATAAAAAGAAAAAGAAAACGCTAATCGTCTCTGGATCCCCTCTCTGCTGCACCTGCAGGGATATTTATAGTGCAGAAGGTGATAGAGTCCCGGATAAGATCGCACACGAAAATTGGTAGTCAGCTTCATCCAAAATGCCGCAGAATCTAGGCTTTTGCCGCAGATCTGCGGCATTTCTGTGGAATCTGGCCACGCGCTTTGGCGCGTGGCTTCTTCTGGTCCATCCATTTGGGCACCTGCTTCTGGAAGCTGCATCCTGGCTCTTTATTCTGGATTTTTTGAGATAACTTAGTAATCAAGTTACCTTGATCTCAAATATCCCAAATCTTCTATCCACGAATTTCCTTCTTATCTTGGGCTTTTATCCTCATCCTGCAAGTGTTTAGGGTTGGATAGAAGTCTATCCTTCCCTTATCTTTGATATTTGCAACTTTTAGCCCTTGTATTTGCATTTTGACTTCTTGTAATTGCGCTTTTGCACCTGGGCTTCAAACATGGGCTTGGATCTGGGCTTTTGGGCTCTTTTAAGCTTTATTTATTATTAACATAATGATTCGAGGCCTGCACACATTAAATAACAAAATATTAATAAATGTGCATTATAATATGAATAAATTTGCAAATGTGATGGTAAATATGATGATAATTATGCATTTTTTTACTACTAATCAGGTATACATGTATATCTTAAAGTTTGACAAAATAAACATATACATGAAATGAAACACACAATCATAAAACAAATTCAAAAATGAGAATACAAGTTTAAAATGTATGAATCATCAAAACTAGACTATACTAGCACATCTAATGGGTTCAAATAAGCAATCAAGCCCAAACATATATAGATTTATTTATGGCCCACTATATGCACAAGTATAAGTCCTAGTCTTAATGAAAACTAACATCTAAACATGTAATCAATACATGAAGCATCAAAACAAGATAAAAATCAACATGATAAGCAAAAACATGATTATTATGAATATCCACATGTTATTAGATTTATGATGTACATGATAGCTAATCAAATATGAGAACACAAAATAATAATCCATATTAAACATGGGTGTCTCAAATACTATACATGTATGTCAAGAATCTAATTAACATGGCATTTTCATACTAATCACTAAACAATGAAACATGCTATAAACAATGAATATTAAAAGCATGAAAATAATAAATAGGAGTTAGGAATCGTTACCAAAACTTAGAAGGTAACTCTCCTTGTCTCCAAAACATGGTGGTCCTCTCCACCAAACTTCCCTTAAAAGTGATGCATCCAATTGATTCTCTTTAAGTACGGAACGCATCCACTCCAAGGTGCCATCACTCTCACGTCATGTGAGAGCCCACACCTACATCAAATAAAGGAGGGGTGGTCTTTGGTACCCATACCTTATTGGGTCCATGGGGGTTAGTCCCTTCTCTAACCCAAACAAATTTATTTGCAAAATTAGAAGTATGTATTCTATCAAAGCAAAATTTAGCAAGGTGGCCCTTACGTCCACAATGTGTATAAGTGTATGTTGGCCCAAAGGCCTTCCACCCTAGTTTTGATGATGATTAACTCATGTAGTTATGTTTACTAATAATCTTGTGTTATTTAAGTTTCAGATCTTTAACCAAGATATTAGTTGGTGATTAGCTTCAACAAGGTGTTTAGAAGCTTTTCATGATGATTCCAGGGCCAAAGCATCAAGATCATACTTTGCCTAGCCCATGGATGGAGTTTTGGAGCAAGTCAACTTGAAGATGAAGATCATCAAGAAGACTTAGGTATCCATAGTTTAGATAGTGTGTTTAGATCCATTTGTAAAGCTTAGTATAGTTGATATGCTCAAGTGCACAAACACACACGTTTCATGTTTTGGATTTGGTTTTCATGAATAATAGATCAAAACAGGTTTAATTTGTTTATATGTATAGTAGATGGTTTCTATTTATACATGCATGCTTAAACTTCTTAAACAAACTTATTTTGACTATCCTATTCATGTTTTGGAAAAATCAAGTTTGATAAAAATACAAGTTTTGTTTTTGATAAAATTTGCAAGACTCAAAAATGAATTGATATGATTGATATATGTCTTGAAATTTTATCACAGGTTTGTGTTTCAATACAAAATGTTAAAACAAGTTTTATGAGAGTTTCAGAAAAGATAAAAGATTTTTATAAAATAATTTTCCCAGTTTTTTCTGACCCAGTTTCTGTTCCAGGCTTCTATTAGTCGACTAAGTCAACTGACCTAGTCGACTAGGCTGAAGTCGGTCGACCGGGTCGGTCGACCGACGTGCACAAATCTGTGCACGTTTGGAGACACTAGGACGGTCGACCGGTCTGAGAGCAGAGCTCTCTGTTTGTTTGGGTCGACCGGGCCGGTCGACCGTGGTTGCCCAACGGTCACAATTCTGACCGTTGGCGGTCGACCGGGCCGGTCGACCGTCAGCCTGTCAGGCTGCCAGCTCAGCCTAACGGCTAGTTTCTGGTTTGGCCTATATAAACCCCATCTCTTTGGGTTTTTGGCTAAGATTTTCAAGGAGAAAAATTTTTGGTTTATAAAGTGTTTAAAACAAGTTTTCAAAAGTGTTTTGGGCTTTAAACTTCCAATTTGATTTGTGTTTTGGGTTTTTGAAAAATCAAAGAAAACTAGGTTTTGGGATTTTGATTTGATCTTTCATTTTCTATCTTTTACAAGAGACTTCCCAATTAGTTTTTCTTTGTTGCTTGTTTCCAAAAACACCTTGTTTCCACACTTAAGCTATCATACTATCCTAATCTATTAGGATCTTTGTTTTGTGGAAAAGAGAGAAAAGAGAAGTGTTTGAGGTTAAGCATCTAAGTTGTAAACCCTCCTTGCTTTTGTTGTATCCCTCTTTGGTAGAGGTTGATCGGAGTGGTATTGTGATTGGATCCCTCTTCGGTAGAGGTGATTGTGTTTGTATTGGCTACGGGCCTTATCCCTCTTCGGTAGAGGTGGATTGTGGTTGTATAGCCTCGGTGGCTTTGTAAGGATTGAGAGAGGAGTTCGGTACTCCTATAGTGGATTGGAAATCCTACACGGTGGTGTAGGCGGGGATGTAGAGCTAGGGGCTCGAACCTCGAAACATATCCGTGTGTTTGCGTTTTATCCAATATCTCTCAACTCTCTCTCATTTATTTGTGCAAAGCATCATTCATAACATCATATCATATTTGCTTGTGTTGAGCATAATTCATATTGCCATATCATATATTGCTTGCATTTGTGCCTTGCATATGTTCATATTGATATATCATCTTATATGCTTGGTTGTTTGTGTGTGCCTCACTTGTACTTAATCAACAAGAGCTTCACATAGCACCTCAACCCATTCAAGGGGAATCAAGAGGAGTTAGTCCAGAGCCCTTCACGGGGAATTCGGCTACACTTGTTGATTGTATTAAGTGTGATTGCAAAATTTGCATTAGCTTCCGCATTTAGCACACTTAGTTTTGCATTTAGTTTTAGATTAGCACTAACACCTATTCACCCCCCCTCTAGGTGTTTTTCAATTGGTATCAGAGCTAGTGCTCCTGATACTTAGGCTTAACATCCTAGGAGTGAGATCCATTTGCTTGCTAACTATTGTTTGCATTTGCTTGTTTTGCACACATATAGTTTACCATGGCTTTCATGACCCCACCTATGTTTGACCCTTCCAACATTCATGTTTGGAAGATTAGGATGACCGTTTATTTACAAACCCTAGGTCATAAAGTTTACCTTGCCATTACCAAGGAATCCTTCCTTAGTGATAGCAATCATATAGGGGCCAATGCACAAGCCCTTGAGGCCATTAGAAGCACATTATCTAAAGATTATCTTTTATGTGTTTCTAACATTGATTCCGCCTTTGCAGTGTGGAATTTGTTGACAACAACCACCACCTCCGAGCTTCTAGTGCCAATTCAACAAGAGGAAGAATCTAGTGGAGAATCCGACTCACAATGCTTGATGGTCCAAGGGAATGACTCCCTTGAGGTACATTCGGAACCCCATTTAGATGATAGTGATGATTGCTCTAGTTCTTCATGTGATGATTATGATGCTCATGCCTTAAATGAAGAACTATCTATTGTTTGTGAAAAGTTAATAGAAAAATATAAGATTTTGAAAAAGAAAAGTCTTGAAATTGAAAAAGAAAATAAATGTTTGCATTCTAGACTTGACAATGTTTTGCAAGAGAAGGTTGAGGTTTCTAATGAAAGGGATTCATTGAGATCTCAATTAGATCTTGCATTAAAAGAAAATAAAATTTTAAAATCTAAAAATGATTGTGAAACACTTTTGAAGAAAAATGAAAACTTGTCTTTAAAAGTTAATTTTGTTTTAAAAGAAAATGATTCTTTAAAAATTAAGATTGCTTCAATTTCTAAAGATTTAGAAATTTGTTTAAAGAAAAATGAAGTTTTGCAAAATAAGATTGATGCACATGTTTGCCATGCTAGGTTAGTATCACACACTTCACCTATTGCATGCCACACTTCTTCTTCTAAGATTAATGATATTTGTTTGCTTAAGAAGAAGGTTGATTGTTTGGGCTCCACTATGAGCCAATGTGCCATGAACCATACACGCTTGGAATCCTTGGTTCGAAAGAAACAAGTTCCAACTTTTATGCATGCACACCCTCCACGGCATACACATGCTTCTCACGGACACACCCATCACCATATGTATGCTCATGTGTACACTTGTACACATTGTGGACGTAAGGGCCACCTTGCTAAATTTTGCTTTGATAGATTACATACTCCTAATTTAGCAAAGAATTTTGTTTGGGTTAGAAATGAGACTAACCCCCATGGACCCAATAAGATATGGGTACCAAAGACCACCCCTCCTATTGTTTATGATGTAGGTGTGGGCTCTCACATGACGTGAGAGTGATGACACCTTGGAGTGGATGCGTTCCGGACTTAAAAGGAAATCAAATGGATGCATCACTTTCAAGGGAAGTTTGGTGGAGATGACCACCATGTTTTGGAGACAAGGAGAGTTACTTCTTCGGTTTTGGTAACAATCCTTTACTCCCATTTATTGTTTACATGCTTTCCATTTCATTATTTATAGCATGCTTTTGATGTCTATGGATTAGTATGAAAATACCATGTTTATTAGGTCCTTGACATACATGTATAGTATTTGAGACACACATGCTTATATGAACCCATATTTAGTGTTCTCACTTTTGTTTAAGCTATAATGTACATCATGAATCTAATACATGTGAATTTACATAGTAATCATGTTTTAGTTTTATCATGATGATTTTTATATTGTGTTTTGATGCTTCATGTTAAGATTACATGTTTAGATGTTAGTTTTCATTAAGACTAGTTATATACTTGTGCATATAGTGGGCCACAAATAAATTTATATATGTTTGAGCTTGAATGCTTATTTGAACCCATTAGATGTGCTAGTATAATCTAGTTTTGATGATTCATACATTTCAAACTTGTATTCCATTTTTGGATTTGTTTTATGAGTTTTCACTTCATGTATATGTTTGTATTGACAAACTTTAAGATATACATGTATACCCCTTGAGTCATTTGCCTTTCATGCAAATCTATATATGGACTCAATTGTGTTTAGGGATATGTATGTATACTTATTGTGTTGACCATTCATACATATACCTTGAAATGAAATTTGTTTTGGTGAAAATTTAGTTTTTCTTGATTTTGTGTTTAATTGTTTAACTTCATGTATATGTCTATCTTGTCCAAACTATTAGATATACATGATTATCCTAGAGCCACGTGCCTTAATGCATATACTTTGTGGACTCGTTGTGTTTTGGATATGTATGTATACTTTAGTTTGTATTAGACATACATATACCTTGAAGATTAAATAAGTTTTAATGATTTTCATGTTTTTTTTGTTTCAAGGAATTTTGAGCTTAATTGGAAATTTCATAATGCCATGTCACACATTACTTGTACACTCACCATTTTTAAAATATTTCTCATGAGTATGTTTTCATGAGCTTGTATGGACTTTATTGAATATTGAGTGTTTTAAGTGTTATGTGATTTACATGCGTTTTATGAAAATTATTTTTGTTGTATTCCTTGCTTGAAGGATTTCGTACTAGTTTAAAAGATTTTCCATTTAACTAGTTACGGTATTCTTCATTTTGGTAGAGTTTTTCAAACTAAGCTTATTTTCAAATCTATTTTTGAAAACCCCTACCATCCAAGGGCGGTTGGAAGGGAGATCATGTTCATGTATGCTTTACAAGTGAAAATCATTTAAAACTTGAACCATGATTGGGAGGTAGATTATATGAGATATACACTTGATTATTATTGTTGATTCAATTGGTATCATTGAACTCTTTCAATTGGTATCAATTTTGACATTTTTGGTATACTCATATATTTGTTTATGTATATATGCTTCAATTTCAATGGTATCAATTTCTATTGGTATCTAAATTTTCATACATATATGTTTTATTTGTGTTCCAAAATATCACAAATTTTAGTTTTTGTTTACTCAAGCTCTAGCATAACCCAACACCTTGAGCTTCAACTTTATTTCAATTGATTTAGTTTTCAATTGGTATCTTATTTCAAGCCTAGGCATAGTTTTTGTTGGTATTTCATAAAGGGGGAGAAAATTCGATTTTCATATTTCAATTGGTATTTAGTTTTCCACTCCCTTACTTTATGATAGAAAATAGTCATTTCAATTGTTTATATAACTTAAAAAGAATACTATCTTTTGATATCAAGATGTTTTGTGTTTTAAATTGGTATCTATAAATTTTGTTTAAAGTAAAATACAAAAGTTTTGATTTGTATTGACTATATGCATATAGATTCATGATGAGTGTATCTTGTAGCATATAACATTTAGTGATCTTTGTTTATTTTCAATTGATATCAAGATGATTCATTGGCATATATTTTATTTGATATAGTCACCCCTTATTGACTTTGTTTTTGTTTTAGACATAAAGGGGGAGAACATTGTTTTATTGTTTTGATTGACAAAAGGGAGAGAAAGATTTTTACCCCTCATTTTTTTTGTTTTGATTGTTTACCCCTTTGTTGATGATTGACAAAAAGGGGGAGAAAGATTTTGAGTTTTGAGTCTTATATATGCGTATATTAAGTTTTATATTTGCATATATTAAGTTTTATTGGTATCTAGAGCATCTAGTGTTTTTGTTAATGTTTTATTAATTTAATTGGTATCTAGAGCTTCTAGAATATGTTTTATGCATGTTGATGCATACATGCTTATATGCATACTTGTGTTTAGTTTTCTCATGCTTAACAAATAAACAATAGATATGCATATATGTTTTGTTTTGCAAATAGAAGAAAAAGAATTTGAAGAATTTGATATGTTTTATCTCCATACATTTGCATACATATTTATGAGCTTCATTGTCATATATTTTTATTTTTGTTTATGCATGAGTTAAGGGGAGCTTCTTTGAAGCTTAACTTTAATCCATGCATATATAACTCCATGAGTTTTGTCATCATCAAAAAGGGGGAGATTGTTAGCCCAAAGGCCTTCCACCCTAGTTTTGATGATGAATAACTCATATAGTTATGTTTACTAATAATCTTGTGTTGTTTAAGTTTCAGATCTTTAACCAAGATATTAGTTGGTGATTAGCTTCAACAAGATGTTTAGAAGCTTTTCATGATGATTTCAGGGCCAAAGCATCAAGATCATACTTTGCCTAGCCCATGGATGGAGTTTTGGAGCAAGTCAACTTGAAGATGAAGATCATCAAGAAGACTTAGGTATCCATAGTTTAGATAGTGTGTTTAGATCCATTTGTAAAGCTTAGTATACTTGATATGCTCAAGTGCACAAACACACACGTTTCATGTTTTGGATTTGGTTTTCATGAATAATAGATCAAAACAAGTTTAATTTGTTTATATGTATAGTAGATGGTTTCTATTTATACATGCATGCTTAAACTTCTTAAACAAACTTATTTTGACTATCCTATTCATGTTTTGGAAAAATCAAGTTTGATAAAAATACAAGTTTTGTTTTTGATAAAATTTGCAAGACTCAAAAATGAATTGATATGATTGATATATGTCTTGAAATTTTTATCACAAGTTTGTGTTTCAATACAAAATGTTAAAACAAGTTTTATGGGAGTTTCAGAAAAGATAAAAGATTTTTATAAAATAATTTTCCCAGTTTTTTCTGACCCAGTTTCTGTTCCAGGCTTCTATTAGTCGACTAAGTCAACTGACCTAGTCGACTAGGCTGAAGTCGGTCGACCGGGTCGGTCGACCGACGTGCACAAATCTGTGCACGTTTGGAGACACTAGGACGGTCAACCGGTCTGAGAGCAGAGCTCTCTGTTTGTTTGGGTCGACCGGGCCGGTCGACCGTGGTTGCCCAACGGTCACAATTCTGACCGTTGGCGGTCAACCGGGCCGGTCGACCGTCAGCCTGTCAGGCTGCCAGCTCAGCCTAACGGCTAGTTTCTGGTTTGGCCTATATAAACCCCATCTCTTTGGGTTTTTGGCTAAGATTTTCAAGGAGAAAAATTTCTGGTTTATAAAGTGTTTAAAACAAGTTTTCAAAAGTGTTTTGGGCTTTAAACTTTCAATTTGATTTGTGTTTTGGGTTTTTGGAAAATCAAAGAAAACTGGGTTTTGGGATTTTGATTTGATCTTTCATTTTCTATCTTTTACAAGAGACTTCCCAATTAGTTTTTCTTTGTTGCTTGTTTCCAAAAACACCTTGTTTCCACACTTGAGCTATCATACTATCCTAATCTATTAGGATCTTTGTTTTGTGGAAAAGAGAGAAAAGAGAAGTGTTTGAGGTTAAGCCTCTAAGTTGTAAACCCTCCTTACTTTTGTTGTATCCCTCTTTGGTAGAGGTTGATCGGAGTGGTATTGTGATTGGATTCCTCTTCGGTAGAGGTGATTGTGTTTGTATTGGCTACGGGCCTTATTCCTCTTCGGTAGAGGTGGATTGTGGTTGTATAGCCTCGGTGGCTTTGTAAGGATTGAGAGAGGAGTTCGGTATTCCTATAGTGGATTGGAAATCCTACACGGTGGTGTAGGCGGGGATGTAGAGCTAGGGGCTTGAACCTCGAAACATATCCGTGTGTTTGCGTTTGATCCAATATCTCTCAACTCTCTCTCTCATTTATTTGTGCAAAGCATCATTCATAACATCATATCATATTTGCTTGTGTTGAGCATAATTCATATTGCCATATCATATATTGCTTGCATTTGTGCCTTGCATATATTCATATTGATATATCATCTTATATGCTTGGTTGTTTGTGTGTGCCTCACTTGTACTTAATCAACAAGAGCTTCACATCGCACCTCAACCCATTCAAGGAGAATCAAGAGGAGTTAGTCCAGAGCCCTTCACGGGGAATTCGGCTACACTTGTTGATTGTATTAAGTGTGATTGCAAAATTTGCATTAGCTTCCGCATTTAGCACACTTAGTTTTGCATTTAGTTTTAGATTAGCACTAATACCTATTCACCCCCCCTCTAGGTGTTTTTCAGTGTACACATGAGCATACATGTGAGGAGTGTGTCCGTGAGGAGCATGTGTATGCCGTGGAGGGTGTGCATGCATAAAGGATGGAACTTGTTTCTTTCGAACCAAGATTTCTAAACATGAGTGGTTCATGGCACATTGGCTCATAGTGGAGCCCAAACAATCAACCTTCTTCTTAAGCATGGATATATCATTATCAATTAAAGAAGAAGTGTGGCATGCAATAGGTGAAGTGTGTGATACTACCCTAGCATGGCAAACATGTGCATCAATCTTATTTTGCAAAGAGTTATTTTTCTTTAAACAAATTTCTAATTCTTTTGAGATAAAATCAATTTCTCTTTTTAAAGAATTATTTTTTTTAAAACAAAATCAACTTTTGAAGACAAATTTTTATTTTTCTTCAAAAGAGTTTCAATCATTATTGTTTTTCAAAAACTCATTTTCTTTAAGTGCAAGATCAAGTTGAGATTTTAATGAATCCCTCTCACTAGCAATCTCTTCTTTCTCTTGCAAAACAACATCAAGTCTAGCAATCAAATTTTTATTTTCATTATTAATGCCTAGACTTTTCTTTTTCAACAAGTTATATTTTTCAATCAATTTTTCACAAACAATAGATAGTTCTTCATTCAAAGCATGAGGATCAATATAATCATTTGAAGAACTAGCACAATCATCATTATCTAGTTGAGATTCCGAATGTACCTCAAGGGAGTCATTCCCTTGGACCATTAAGTATTGAGAGTCGGATTCTCCACTAGACTCCTCCGGTTGATTTGGCAATTGAAGCTTGGAGGTGGTGGTGGTTGTCAACAAATTCCATACTGCAAAGGCGGAATCAATGTTAGAAACACGTAAAAGATAATCTTTAGATAATGTGCTTCTAATAGCCTCAAGGGCTTGTGCATTGGCCCCTATATGCTTGCGATCTCCAAGATAGCATTTCTTGGTGGCCGCAAGAAAGACATGCAAACCTAGGGTCTTTAGGTACATGGACATCCTATACTTCCAAACAACAATGTTGGAAGGATCAAAGCTAGGTGGGGTCATGAAGTCCATGGCAAACTATATGAATGTGCAAACAAGCAAATGCAAACAATAGATTAGCAGCCAAATGGATCTCACTCCTAGGATGTTAAGCCTAATATCAGGAGCACTAGCTCTGATACCAATTGAAAAACACCTAGAGGGGGGTGAATAGGTGCAAGTGCTAATCTAGTGAACTAAGTGCTCTAAATGCGGAAGCTTAAAACAAATCTTGCAACACACTTAATACAACACACAAGTGTAGCCGAATTCCCCGTGAAGTGCTCTGGACTAACTCCTCTTGATTCCCCTAGATATGGGTTGAGGTGCTATGTGAAGCTCTTGTGGTTAAGTACAAGTGAGGCACACACAAACAGCCAAGCATATAAGATGATATAGCAATATGAAATAATGCAAGGCAACACAAGCAAGTATGATGATATGATATGAATGATGCTTTGCACAAATGTAAAGAGAGAGAGTAAAGAGACAATGGATCAAACACAAAGGCAATGATATGTTTCGAGGTTCGAGCCCCTAGCTCTACATCCCCGCCTACACCACCGTGTAGGATTTTCAATCCACTATCTCCCACCGAGGGAACCTCTACCGAAGAGGATTTGTTATAACTCTAGGAGTACCAAACTCCTCTCTCAAACAACCACCTCACAACCGAGGGGTAGGCCCGTAGCCAATACAACAACCAACACCTCTACCGAAGAGGGTTTACAAACACCAAACTCCACCTCTCACTAGAGGGAGCAAACCACAAGCCTCAACCTCTACCAAAGAGGGAGCAAACCAATCACCCGATCAACCTCTACCAAAGAGGGATGCAACAAAAGCAAGGGTGTACAACTTGGAGGTTTTCACAACCTTAAACAATCTCTCTTTTTCTCTCTTTTCCACAAAACAAAGATCCTAATAGATTAGGATAGAAGATAGCTCAAGTGTGGAATCAAGGTGTTTTTGGAAACAAGCAACAAAGAAAAACTACTTGGGAAATCTATTGTAAATGATAGAAAAATAAAAACCAATACAATATCCCAAAACCTAGTTCTCTTTGATTTTCCAAAAACCCAAAACAATACAAAGATAAATCTTTTTGGCACAAAACTCTTTTTAAAACTCTTTTAAAACAGTAGAGAAAGTCTGAAAATTTTGTCTCTAAAAACCTTGGCCAAAATCCCAAAGAAATGGGATTTTTATAGGCCCATCAGAAAACTAGCCGTTAGGCTGAGCTGGCAGCCTGATAGGCTACCGGTCGACCGTCCAGGTCGACCGCCAATGGTCAGAAATGTGACCGTTGGGCAAACACGGTCGACCGGCCCGGTTGACCCAAACAAACAGAGAGCAGAGCTCTCAGACCCGGTCGACCCTGACGGTCGACCGAGTTTGTGCCTGCCAGACGTGCACAAGTCTGTGCACGTCGGTTGACCCCACGGGTCGACCGGCCCTTGGTGCGGTCGACCCGTACGGTCGACTGACCTGGCCTGTCAGCATAAACTTGGGTCAGAAACACATGTTAAAATATTTTTGAAAAATCTTTTATTTTTTCTGAAAATTCTATAAAACTGGTTTTAACATTTTATATTGAAACACAAACTTGTGATAACAATTTCAAGACATATATCAATCATATCAATTCATTTTTGAGTCTTGCAAATTTTATCAAAAACCAACAGTTGTATTTTTGTCAAACTTGATTTTTCAATACATGAATAGGAAAGTCAAAATAAGTTTGTCTAGTAAGTTTAAAGCATGTATGTATATCTAGAACATATCTAATATACATAAAAATAAAGTAAACTTATTTTGATCTACTATTCATGAAAATCAAAAACCAAACATAAAACGTGTGTGTTTGTGCACTTGAGCATATCAACTATACTAAGCTTTACAAATGGATCTAAAACATACTAAACTAAAATAGGATACCTAAGTCTTCTTGATGATCTTTATCTTCAAGTAGACCCGATCCAAAACTCCATCCATGGGCTAGGCAATGTGTGAACATGAAGCTTTGGCCCTGGAATCACCATGAAAAGCTTCTAAACTCCTTTGTTGAAGCTAATCACCAACTAATATCTTGATTAATGATCTGTAACTAAAATCACAAGATTATTAGTAAACATAACTACATGAGTTAATCATCATCAAAACTAAGGTGGAAGGCCTTTGGGCCAACAGATGTGGATTGAATCTCCAATCCTTTGGAAGTTGTTGAGTAGGTTCTACTTCAATTGATTGAATTTCATTGCCTTGAGCCTCTTCTACTTTAGCTTCACTTCCTTCATCATCCTTTGTAGGTGAGTCCTCCAAAGTAACTTTCTCCAAACCTTCGTCCAAAGAATCTATTTCTACAACATTCTTAACAAACAAGTTAGATTCTTCAAACTTAACATGTATAGATTCCTCAATAGTCAAAGATGATCTATTGAAGATTCTATAAGCCTTACTAGTATTAGAATAACCAACAAAAATAGCCTCATAAGATCTAGCATCAAATTTTCCTAGATTATCTTTTGTATTTAAAACAAAGCACTTGCATCCAAAACTTTAAAATAAGAGACATTAGGTTTTCTAGAAAATAAATCTCAAAAGAAGTTTTTGAAGTATTTTTGTATAAGAAAACACGATTTGATATATACATGATGTATTAACGGCCTCGGCCCACAAATAATGTGGGAGACCATATTCACTAAGCATTGTCCTAGCCATATCTTGTAATGTTCGATTTTTCCGTTCAACTACTCCATTTTGTTGTGGAGTTCTAGGACAAGATAGTTCATGCTTAATTCCTTGTTCTTCACAAAAAGTGATAAAGAGTAGGTTAATGAACTCACCTCCTCTATCACTTCTTATTCTTAAAATTAAAGAATCTTTTTCCTTTTCAACTCTTTTCTTAAAGGCTTGAAAATGTGAAAAGGCTTGGTTTTTGTGTTCCAAAAAGAAAACCCAAGTAAAACGTGAAAAGTCATCAACCAAAACAAATGCAAAACGATTCCCACTTAGACTTTTGGTTTGAGTAGGACTAAACAAATCCATATGGATTAACTCCAAAGGACGTGATGTCATGATATCCTTAATTGATTTGAAAGAAGACTTGGTTTGTTTCCCAAATTGACATGCGTCACAAACCTGGTCCTTTTCAAAATTCAAATAAGGAATACCTTTCACCATTTCCTTTGTGTTTAACCTAGAGATGTGGTCAAAAGAAATGTGGCCTAATCTTCTATGCCAC
Source organism: Agave tequilana (assembly GCA_038442645.1). Classification (NCBI taxonomy): domain Eukaryota; kingdom Viridiplantae; phylum Streptophyta; class Magnoliopsida; order Asparagales; family Asparagaceae; genus Agave; species Agave tequilana. The sequence goes on from JAVJIF010015705.1 coordinate 52,483, forward strand.
AACCAAGAGTTATCATCGAAGGCTTTTAAACAAGTAATATTACAAGACATATTAATCATATCTATCATATAAACATTATTTTCATGAAAACCGGAAAATACACAAGTATTAGATATTCTATCAATAACTTTACAAACTACATTATCAAAAACAACATCAAAACCTTTATCACAAAGTTGACTAACACTCAAGAGATTATGCTTGAGGCAATCAACTAAAACTACATTCTCAATTAAAGGGGATGTACCAAGTTTTACATTACCGATACCGATGATTTTTCCCTTGGCATCATCTCCGAAGGTGACGGTGCCACCTTCATGGTATCTTGATAGGGTTGCAAAGTTGTTGATGTCCCAAGTCATGTGCCTTGAGCAACCACTATCAAGATACCACAATCCTCTACGTCTTTGGGCCTTGGATGGTACCTACATCATTTAACAAAATCGTTGACTTTGATACCCAAATTTTCTTGGGTCCTTGAAAGTTAGTGTTACGAACCCAAACATTATGACGAGATGCACTTAGTCTATCATAGCAAAAATTAACTAAGTGACCTTTACGGCCACAATATGAACATGAAAACACTTTACCATACATAAATGCATGATGTGTGTGTGAATTGTGAGCATGTTTGGTGGGTTTAGCATGATGTAGAGGTTGTGTGGTATGAACATGAGCATGAGCATGAGTGTGAGCATGAGATTGTTTCTTAGGGGCTTGTTTCTTAGGAAACATAGCCTCAAGTCTATTTTTATCAAATTCACACTTTTTCAAAACTACTCCTAAAGAATCTATTTCTCTTTTAGCATGGTAATTTCATTTTTATCAACTTGTGGAAACTTACCTTTGCAAGAAATCTTATAAGTGTCAAAATCTTTTTGGGTGGAAACAAGAGTGGAAAGTAATTCATCTTTTTCTTTAGTAAGAGTAAAAACTTGATGATTAAGAGACTCATTTTCCTTTTTCATTTTAAATACTTTTTCTTTAGAAAATCATAGTTATGTGAAAGTTCTACAAATGCTTCTCCTATTTCATCCATGGAAAGTTCATCATTAAGAGAAGTGGAAGGGGTTACCTTGCTTGTGCTTTCATTTGCCATGAAGCACATATTGGCGGTGTCAATTTCCTCCTCAGAATCGCTCTCGGAATCCCATGTAGCCTTCAACGTTTTCTTCTTGTAAGGCTTCTTTGAGGTGGAGGGCTTCACTTTATCCGGGCACTCCGCAACAATGTGACCCGGTCTTTGGCAATTGAAGCAAATAATTTTTCTTTCTTCTTTGCCTCCTTGCCATCTCCTTCTTCCTTGAAACTTAGCCTTGTTGTACATCCTCCGGACGTTCTTCACAAGAAGTGAGAGCTCTTCGTCATCTTCTTCTTCATCGTCTTCGTCGGAGTGTGTGGATTGACTTTTGAAGGCTATAGTTTTCTTCTTGGAATGAGCCATGTCCTCCCTAGCTTTTCTCTCCATCTCATGGGTTTTGAGGTTCCCAATGAGACCAATTAGCTCCATCTCCTCCTTGTCATTGAGTTCCTTCAAGGTAGTTGCTTTTACTTCCCATGAAGGAGGAAGAGCCCGGATGATCTTCTTACTCTTTGGTCGTTGTCAATAGCATCACCTAGAGAAGAAAGTCCATTAGTGATCTTTGTAAATCTTGTAACCATATCATCTATGGTTTCATTCTCTTGCATGCAAAAGTTCTCATATTGGGATCGAAGAAGGTTTATCTTAGCCCTCTTCACTTGTGAAGTCCCCTCATGTGTCACCAGCAAGTGTGTCCAAATCTCAAATGCGGATTTGTAATGGATGACTCTAGCAATGTCATCATCATTGAAGGCTTAAGTAGTGCATAATGAGCCCTAGCATTGGCATCAAACTCCTTAGTCTCAATTTCGGACCAAGTGGATTCATCACCGGGGGGTGCACTAAAGGGTTTGGTCACGGCCTTTGCAACTCGACTTCCTAGAGATTGCAAGAAAACGGTCATCTTAACCTTCCATATGGGAAAGTTAAGTCCATCAAACTTAGGAGGGGTCTTAATTCCATCGGCCATTTTTACTAAGTGAAAATGAATGAAATGATTAGCAAAAATAGGATCTCTCTAAGGTTGTTAAGCCAAGAGCCTAGAGACCTATGCTCTGATACCAATTGAAAAACACCTAGAGGGGGGGTGAATAGGTGTAAATTCTAATCTAACAATCTTTTTAAACAATTATGAATGAATGATGCAATGATCACTCAAAACAAGACTAAGAGCCGAATACCCGGTGAAGGGTTCTGAACTCCTTCCTCGTGATTCCTCTAAATAAGAGTTGGAGGTGCGTATTGCAATCTTGTTGTATGAGTTATGATCGATAATATATCAAGAAATGAATAATATGCAATGATGATGTGCACACAAGATATATCACAAGTAATGAAAGCAATATCACAAACTAGAAACATTGAGTAAAGGATAGCAATTGAAAGTAAAACGAAATAGAGAGCAAGAGCAAAAGACAATCACAAACACAAGTATTTGTTTCGAGGTTTGAGCCACCGCTCTACTCCCCGCCTTCACCTCCGTGAAGGGTTTCCACTATCCATCGAGGACTTTACAAAGGTCTACCGAAGACCGGAGTACCGAACTCCACCACTTACAAAATCTCTACCAAAGAGATGTCTCCACAAGAGGAACACAAAGAACAAGCAACCAAGTGATCACAATAGTAATCACAAACTCTTTACAACACTTCTCTTTTACAACTCCTTATAGAATGAGGTTTGAAATTTTTGGCTCTAGAAGTGTAGTGAGAAAAACTCAGTTGTAAAATGATCTTGCTAGAAACACAACTGAAAACTAAGCCAAGAATGATGTGGAAAACTTGAGAGCTTTGAAAACTTTTCTTTTCTTTTGAAAACTTGAAAACTTGGAATATTTCTTAGTAAAAATGCAAGAGACCTATCTCCTCTATTTATAGGGAGAGGAGAGGATTAAAACACATTTTCATTAAGCTCATATGATCCAAAATAAGTCCCTAAAAGATCAAGAAAATCTGCCACACAAAAAGTTCTAAAAACAGATTTTCAGAAAATCACCAAAGAGGAAAGAGCCGTTGGGGCTCTGCAGGCTTGGCGGTCGACCGGACTGGTCGGCCGTCCGCCCTGCTGGCATATAGCCGTTGGGCTCGGGTCGATCGGTCGGTCGACCGGCCTAAAAAAGGAAACACAGTTTTGTGAAGGCGGTCGACCGAGCGGCCGACCGACAAAAAACAGAGAGCAGATGTTTTCTGACGGTCGACCGGTCGGACGACCGTCAGACGTACACGAGCGTGCACGTCCTGGACACAGGATCCGGTCGGCCGGTCCGGCCTGAAACAGAAAAACTGGGAAGACAATTTTGGACTTAGAAAAATTTGTAAAATAATTTTAAATGGATATATGACTAAGTATCATACTGGAAGAATAAACATACATGATTTAAACATGATATAAATTTTGTAAGATTTGGAGTCATGTATATTTATCAAAGCATGAAACTTAAAAACAAATACTAAGAACACAAACTTGTATTTTGAAAATGTGTGTGTGTGTCCTAGAGCCAATATTCTACAACCTCAAACTTTAACAAACTATTTCTTACATTGGTTCTAAATGACTACAAGGTCTTCAAGTGGGCTTCTTCATATGTGATCTTGCAAAGCTTGATACTTGAGCCCGAAATGAGGTGACTTGAGTCAAAAACACCTTCCTTTAGGGAAGAATGCTCCTAGAATCATTAGAACCCTGAAACACACTAAAACAACAAACATGATTAGTACAAATAACTATATATGTTTTGTGATCATCAAAACACACTAAACCGGGTGATTGTAACCTTGGGCCAACAGTCGGTACAAGCCCCGATGAAACATCATAAAAGGAGCGTCTCGCGAGATCTACCCTCTGCATCCGTCAACATGACCGGAAGAGGACGAGAGCTGCACAGGGGCAGACAAGCGTCCGACGACACTCCCTACAGCTCCCCAGATCCAGATTACAGCCCAGGCTTAGGCGAAGTCTTGGTGTATGAAGAGGGTGTCTTCCGAAACACCAGATTTAGGGTGGCGATACCCTACAGTTATGAACGGCCTTCTTCCTCAATGGCAGTAGCCTCGCCGGAACTAAAGGGAGGATCAGTCCAATCATCTGATGAAGAGGATGAAGATAGTGGGTATGCCTCCTCGGCGATAGTCAACTCAGTGCGAACAGACAGAGCATCAGTAAACATGGCTGGCAATGGTAACGAAGAGTTTCGTCGACGTTTGAAAACTCAGGAGCAAACTTTCAAAACCCAGCAAGAAGCTCTGGACAACATTCAACATATGCTCGCTCAACTCCTCAATAACCAGAATAACAATGATACTGGGAGCAACCATGATGAGGAAGAACATCTTAGCAATGACCAGCCAAAGACAGAAAAGTCCAAGGAGGGTTCTTCATTAGACGCTGAAGTCCTTAAGGGCCTCCAAGCTCAAATCGCATCCCTAACTCAGAGGGATGAATTAAAGAAAGTGGGGACAGTCCGTCCTTACCCGCTAGAGTGAGATTCAGTACCATACCCACCGAAGTTCAAACCACCAACGTTACATACGTACGATGGAAAGAGCTCGCCAAACCAGCACATCTACTATTTTCGGTCCCAGACCGGTAATGTTATAGACAATGATGCTATCATGGCTAGGCTGTTCATTGGCACCTTAAAGGGGGTAGCATTTGACTGGTTCTGAAGTCTCCTCCGGGCTCTGTCAATTCCTGGATCGACCTAGAAACCCGATTCCTTTCTCGTTTCTATGAGGACGATACCGAGATAACCATGGACAAGCTCCTCTCCACCGTGCAGAAGAAGGGTGAATCTGTCCGTGATTATATTGAGCGATTCAGAAACTTGTCTTTGATGTGCCCAGCAGGGATGCCATTACCCATGCTCTTACAGACGTGCAGGCACAACTTCTTAGACCAAGTAGAAGTTCGCATGGGGGCTGTTAAAGCCCATACCTGGAAAGAACTGGTCGAGCAAGTTGAAATAGCCAAAAAATCAGCTAAAAAGTTTGAACCCTCTACCCCTAAAGGCAAATGGGGTATGAACAATAAAGGACGTAGCGACATGGCGCAGTCTTCTCAAACCAAAGGGAAGGAGATTATGTCGTTGAATTATCAAAGGATGTTCAATCGAAGGCCAAGAAGAGCGGCTTCAATAATCAAGAGTCTAGGTTTTCTCCGAAACAGTACTCCTTCAGAGACGATCAGGTGGTCACAATATTCCATTTACTCCACAAAGGGAATAAAATGAAGCTACCAGAGGCTCGACGTCCCAATGAGATAGGATGCACGAACGATCCCAAATACTGTCTCTACCACAGGATGATTCACCATCCTACAGACAAGTGCTTTGTCCTCAAGGACAGAATTCAAGCCTTGATCGACGCTGGAGTCTTGACATTGAAGACAGAACAGAAGAAAGTCACTGCCAATATGGTGACCCTCGAGTTCGACAAAACTCCAAAATTCACAGTTCCTGACGGGACTTATCCAGTCCCTGCGCCACGGCTGGAAGTCAAACATCCTGCGGCTAAAGCTCAGGATAATAGAGGTCTTGTTCCCTTGACATTGGAGACATGGGAAGTCATGTGGATACACCCAGACCTAGTCCAAGATGTACAGTGGGATTCGAAGAAGTCCAAGTCGAAGGGCAAATCTTGCAATGTCATCTCCATCCTGCCAGACGATGACAATTTTACGTCAGCTTCTCTCAGCGATTCTGAAGGAGAAAAGCACGCTTGCGCAACGCAGGCCGATGTACCTCAGCCGACGGGTACTCGATCCGAAAAATCATACTTAAAGTAGTATGAGAAAGCTATTGACGAGACACAACAGCAAACGACGTCAGTACAAATACCAGCACCTGCTTCGGTTCCAACCAAGGGAAAAGAGAATCCTAAGGAAGTCCGGTTCGACCATGTCCTGAAGAAGCCTTTAGGCCCAGGGCTTGACACGCCCTTTCGTTTTGACATATTGGCCCAGCTGGCCAATATCCTGGCTCGTATTACAATACACGAGCTCCTTCGTCTTTCAAAAGAGACAAGAGAAGCGCTCAGAGATGCGCTGGCTGATTCAGAATCATTCCTGACATATATGCCAGAAACCCCTAACAATGACGCTCAGTCTTCTTGCCCTGAATGCCATCATGTGCAATCAAAGGTACCTGCTATTACCTTCACAACAGAGGATATGTTGACAAATGTTCTTCGATGGAGCATCGCGAATAGGTCCTAAAGGCAGGATCATCGCCGGCGTGGTGGTTGTGTTTATCTCCCACAAAATTATGTCCTTCCTAGAGTATTTTCTCTAACAGAGTCATGCTCCAACAATGTAGCGGAATATAATGCTCTACTTATTGGCCTTCAGCTCGTCCATGGTATGGGGGTACGCTACCTCGAAGCTTACGGCGATTCAAAACTGATTATCAATCAGGTTAAAGGCGAATATGAAGTCCGTCATGAAGACTTGGTGCCTTATTATCACATGGTCATCGAATTGGCTAATCTCTTTGAAGGTTTCTACATCGGGCATGTGTCTGATCTCAGAATACCAAGGCGGACGCTCTTGCTGCATTAGCAACAACACTAGCCCTGCCAGTCGACACCGAGTATCACCTCACAGTGGCAACTCGACACCTTGTATGCTCTAAGCATATGTTAAGAACCCGAGAAGCGTATAATGTCTCGACGGATCTTGAGCTGAGAGATTGGTGTTTGATCGAGATTTTACCTGCACACAAAAATAAGGAATTTAGATTTAGAAGTAGTTGTGCAAGGTTCTCAATTCTAATCCGCGGTGGCAGTGGCTATGCGGGTCGTGATCCTCTGGGAGGGACTAGCGATGGAAGCTTTGTCAATAAGTTATCTCTAAAGTTTTTATTATTTTAATGTTAAGTTAGAAAGAAAGAAGATGGAGAAGAAGAAGTGATATTTACAATGGAAGTGAAGAAAAGAAATTGAGAATATGGTAGTGTGAGATCTAAACTAAAGAAATAAAAAGAAAGAAACTATAACACGTACAAACCTCTTCTACCTTGCTTACCTTTAATCTGTTCGCGACGACTTACCCTGTCTTGGAAGGCGTGCAAGTATGGCGTATAGGATCGTCCACCTTCGCTACCTACACTATGAAAAGAAAAGATAATCTAAAGAAGGATTGTTCATCTCCATAGGCCATCAAGTGCTCTTCTTTGCTAGGCAGTCTCGAAGCAATCAGATCTCACGGTTCACAAAACATTAGAGAGAAATAACAATAGAAGAAAATAAAAACTGAGATACACAAGAATCAACAAGAATAAAAGAATATAACATAATAAAAAAGAACGAACCTCGATTCGATTTATTTAACAATGGCGGAAAAGCAAAACTTACACCGATTGTCACCCTCAGTACAAGTAGATCTCCTTCCTCCATGAGAACATCATCTCCTCTCAGTTTACAAAAAGGAAAAATAGAAATTACAAAAGAGAAAAGAAAATCTAAACTAGAAGAAGAAAACCTAAAACCCTAGATTTGGCCCTCTGGCTCTGCCTCTGGACGCTCTTCTCGGTTGCACTGCAGGGGGTATTTATAGGAGCAGAAGGAGGTAGAGTCCCAACACAACTCTCCCACGAAAACGGGTATCTGGATTTGACAGGATTGCCGCTGGGCCGCGTTTCCGCAGCCTTATGGTGGCGGATGGCCACGCGCTTTGGCCCGTGGCCTCCCCTGGTCCGTCCATCTGGGCGTTTGCTTCTGGAAGTTTGATCCTGGCTCTTTATCTTGGGATTTAGATATAACTTGGGAAGCAAGTTACCTAGATCCCAAATCTTTTCCACGAATTTCCTTCTCTTCTTTTAGCTTTTATCCTCATCCCGCAAGTGTTTAGGGTTGAATAGAAGTCTATCCTTCCCTCTTCTTTAATATTTGCAACTTTGGCCCTTGTGTATTTGCACTTTTGACAATTGATATTTGCACTTTTGCATTTGGGCTTGAATATGGGCTTTGGGCTTCTTTTAGACTTTATTTATTATTAAAATAAGAACTCAAGGCCTGCACACAATAAATCACAAAATATTAATAAATGTGCAGAATTATATGAATAAATATGAAAATGTGATGGTAAATATGATGATAAAATGCACTTTTCACTACCAATCACACCCCCACACTTATCTTTTTGCTCATCCTCGAGTAAAAATTAAAGAGAAAAAGAAAAGAAAAATTAATCTAACCTAACTCACTTTCGTAGGAATCACGGTTGCACTTAGCATGTGCAACAAGCCATTAAACCCCTAGGTTACCCTAGAGGACGAGTGTTGTCTCGTGAGGGTTTTCAGCGGATTACACCCACAAAATCCATAAAAGGGAAATATTTGAAATACTTTTGAAAAGGCTAAGTAATCTATAAGTTTTTAAGATCCTCATTTTTATTCATTCTTAGACTTAGTCTTTATAAAGTAAATTGTTTTCATTTTTAAGTAAGGATCAAAATTGAATTTTGTGTATAGTCTTTTTCGTTACCAAAATCATATGCATCCTTATGAATTTTTACTAGGAATTCCTTAACTTGGACTTTCATGCCTCTTTATTTGTTTAAATTTTTTTTAATATGTATAGCACATCTAATTTTCTTTCGTATAAGCATCAAGGCTTCTTGAGGCCCTCATTCCTAGCTAATTGACTATTAGATGTGTTAGTACATATGTAATATTTCTTAGTTTTCTTAGGCTTTCTAATCCACCCATGTAGCGAACTTAAAGTCGGTGGCTCCCAAACCAGTCGGCTTTAGGGCACCAAGTGAGAAAACACCCCGCGGACTCAAATTCGAGTGAACTAGGCCCAAAACTAAGGACTTTATTTTATTTACTCACCTTTAGGCATGAATACTTATGCTTCTTGAGGCACATGTATCTAGCTTAATTAGTGATTTCCTTTTTTTTTTTTATGTGAGGCACAAAGGTCTTCGTCTTAAAATCCTAGATATGCATTAGGTATGCAAATTTCATTAAGGTAAAAATCAAGACTAACTACTTATTCAATTTCTCCTCCTATATCTAAAAATTTAACAATTTATTTATTTTGACCGAGTTTTTAGAAATCCTAATCATGATTTTCCTAATTCTTAAGACTAACTTAGATTTCTTTCAAAAGATAAGTCAAAATATTTTCCTTTTTATAACATTTTTTTTTATTAGCAATTTTTTTTTGTTAGTTTCTACCTATGTTAGTATGTTAGTAAAGCCTACCCCCACACTTATCTCATGCATTATCCTCAATGTATGAATGAATGCATATATGCATGAAAAAGAAGAAGGGAAGGCAGAAGTTACCTCAAGGTGGTGGTTCCGGTGGTGGTCTAATTGGTCCACGAAAGGCGGCCCAATCAAGATAATGTAGTATTTCATGGAGGAACCCACCAAAAATCTTTCTTGTATAACCCACGAAAATGTATGTGTGATTATTTTTTAAAATTTCAACCCCATCAAATTTCCAAATTTTATAATAAATTTCAGAGTCAATTGTGTCAACCTCCTTGTCCCAAAATGGAGTATGAAAAGATGGAATGATTGACTTGGACTTGGGAAATACGGGAACGAATACCGACTCAGGAAAGAAACTTAAATCAAGTAATGGTTCAGGAGTCGGGCTAGGTTCACGAAGTGGGTCCAAATCAATAATTTGAAGCTCAAGTCCACAATATTCTTCCCACAATGGAATGTGACTCAATATTGGTGATTCAAGTTCAGGAATGATTGGTGTGGGAATCAAGACTGACTCTAAAATATTACCTAAGTCGGGTAACAAAACAGGAGTCAACAATGATTCGGGAATTTGAACTTGATCATAGATTTGAGAATCTAGGTCATATATCTCATTGAGTTCAACCTCATAAAAATGAGAACTTACCAATTTATCCATGGGACTTTCAAAATTGTAAAATTGGTCAAGTTCAATATGATCATCAAAAATGGGTGACTCAATTTCATGATGAATTGGCATAGGATCCAATGTTGACTCGGGAAAAGTGAAATCAGGTGGAGACACCGGAGTCATTATTGAATCAGGAAGTAAAATTGAATCATCAGGTGGGAGATCATGATCATATTCATGCTCAAGTTCTATTTCAGGAAAGGAAGAACTTGCCAAACTATCAAAAATTGAAGTTTCGGCAAGTTCAAATGATGGCACTGAAGTAGAATCTTGTTGTCCAAAGCAACTTGGTTCGTCGGCTTTAAGAGAGTGGTCATTGACATCAGAATTGGCCGGACGGTGAGAACGTAAAGATTGAACCATCATATCTAGTTCATGCTCACGAGCTAATCTAGCCTGAGTCATGGCTTCAAGCCTCTTTTGTGATTGGACTTGGAAAAAGGAAGTGTAATCGTGATGAAGTTGTGAGTCGGTGGACTCACGCATCATCATGTCTAAGATTGATGGTGATTGTTGCTTGGACTCATGCATACTCATCATTTTCCGGATAGATGGTTTTCTATTCTGAATGGGTGGATCTGAGTATGAATCTTGGGAATATTGTGGACAAGGTGGAGACGGAGGACAAGTCGGTTGAAAATTGGACTCGGGGGAAGCGAAACCCCATGAACTCTGTGAAGAGTTGAAAGTATGAAAATTATGGTCATAAGATGGGGGATATTGGTTATATTCATTCGGATAAGACCATTCCGGCACACTAGATTTGTCAAAGTTATGATATGCCGGGTTGGTAATATCCGAAAAAGAGTTAGGTGTGTAATATGGATTAAAGTTGAAAAAATTATTATTATATGCCATATCACACCAACACAACAAAGAAAACAAACAAATAAACAAACAAAAAAGAAAAAAATTCTAACCTAAGTTAGGGTAGACCTATGACCTAGACGAGTCCTAACTGGTTAGACTGTCCACGGGAGGTAGGGTGACTTTGACCACAAGTTAATCAGCCAGGTCAGGGCAAGAGTGGTGGGAGGTTTTCCGTCAAAGACGTTCCTTAATTAAATAACCACCAATCTTCGGGCTTTCGGCCCTCAATCCCCTTCCTAGACACTGATTTGGCAGGAGTCAACTTCCAGCACTGTTCTCCCTTAGGATAATCTCCTAAGTGAGTCCGAGATGTCCCTAGGGCCAACGTCTTTTAATTTTTAGTTAGGGTTAGGGTTGTGAATGCTTGGAATATGATTTTTGGGCTAAGGAAGGGTGATGAAATTCCCACCTTATCTTGTTAATGGGTTATGCCTTTAAGATATTTTTGTGCAAGTGTACAAGATATGTAAATAAGATTCACTCAAAGCATCAACCAAGAGATGAGTCCTATTCTACATGCAATGTGAACGTACCTTGCTCCAGCACTCTTCAACAGTAAAAATAAAGGAATTGAAAAGACACGTGCCTAATATGCAAACGTCTAATCAATTTTTATCTTTAACAACAAGTATTTTACTGTTGATTAATTAGCAGTAAGCAGGGTTATCACAGAACAAAGTTTAACAGAGCAGTAGATAGATATTGCAATTTGCAGCAACCTGCAAAAAGATGGATCAGTAGGGAACTACTCAGGCCGCGGTTTCGCGGCAATTGCCGCGTTTTCGCGGCTCTGAAGTAGGCTCTTGTGCTCTGCCTTCGAGGGCAGAGGCACAGAGTTGCTATATGTCCACTTCTGCTGTCAGTTTCCCTGTTCTCCAAACCTGCAAACAGAAAGAATAAAAGAATTAGTTAAAATTTTTTTATTTTTAGAGAAAAACTTACCGTCCCTCCCCGGCAACGGCGCCAATTATTTGATCGAGATTTTACCTGCACATAAAAATAAGGAATTTAGATTTAGAAGTAGTTGTGCAAGGTTCTCAATTCTAATCCGCGGTAGCAGTGGCTATGCGGGTCGTGATCCTCTGGGAGGGACTAGCGATGGAAGCTTTGTCAATAAGTTATCTCTAAAGTTTTTATTATTTTAATGTTAAGTTAGAAAGAAAGAAGATGGAGAAGAAGAAGTGATATTTACAATGGAAGTGAAGAAAAGAAATTGAGAATATGGTAGTGTGAGATCTAAACTAAAGAAATAAAAAGAAAGAAACTATAACACGTACAAACCTCTTCTACCTTGCTTACCTTTAATCTGTTCGCGACGACTTACCCTGTCTTGGAAGGCGTGCAAGTATGGCGTATAAGATCGTCCACCTTCGCTACCTACACTATGAAAAGAAAAGACAATCTAAAGAAGGATTGTTCATCTCCATAGGCCATCAAGTGCTCTTCTTTGGCTAGGCAGTCTCGAAGCAATCAAATCTCACGGTTCACAAAACATTAGAGAGAAATAATAATAGAAGAAAACAAAAACTGAGATACACAAGAATCAACAAGAATAAAAGAACATAACATAATAAAAAAGAACGAACCTCGATTCGATTTATTTAACAATGGCGGAAAAGCAAAACTTACACTGATTGTCACCCTCAGTACAAGTAGATCTCCTTCCTCCATGAGAACATCATCTCGTCTCAGTTTACAAAAAGGAAAAATAGAAAATACAAAAGAGAAAAGAAAATCTAAACTAGAAGAAGAAAACCTAAAACACTAGATTTGTCCCTCTGGCTCTGCCTCTGGACGCTCTTCTCGGTTGCACTGCAGGGGGTATTTATAGGAGCAGAAGGAGATAGAGTCCCAACACAACTCTCCCACGAAAATGGGTATCTGGATTTGATAGTTATGGTGGCGGATGGCCACGCCTTTGGCGCGTGGCCTCCCCTGGTCCGTCCATCTGGGCGTTTGCTTCTGGAAGTTTGATCCTGGCTCTTTATCTTGGGATTTAGATATAACTTGGGAAGCAAGTTACCTAGATCCCAAATCTTTTCACGAATTTCCTTCTCTTCTTTTAGCTTTTATCCTCATCCCGCAAGTGTTTAGGGTTGAATAGAAGTCTATCCTTCCCTCTTCTTTAATATTTGCAACTTTGGCCCTTGTGTATTTACACTTTTAACAATTGATATTTGCACTTTTGCACTTGGGCTTGAATATGGGCTTTTGGGCTTCTTTTAGGCTTTATTTATTATTAAAATAAGAACTCAAGGCCTGCACACAATAAATCACAAAATATTAATAAATGTGCAGAATTATATAAATAAATATGAAAATGTGATGGTAAATATGATGATAAAAATGCACTTTTCACTACCAATCAATTGGCGATTTCCTCTCATCGACTATGCCTTACATGGTCTGCTGCCAGACGATCCTAAAGAAGCGGCATCCATCAGACGAAGGTCTCTCCGTTTCTACTACGATCCAATTCTGAAGACACTTTATCGTCGTCATATGACGGTGTCCTCCTCCGTTGCCTTTCCAATTCAGAGGCTCAGGAAGTGCTTAAAGAAGCACACGACGGCATTTGCAGAGCTCATCAGCCAGGTCCAAAACTTAAAGACAGATTGCATAGGCTTGGATACTATTGGCCAACCATGATAGCCGATGCCATCCAATATGCACGGAGGTGTAAAGCGTGCCAGATTCATGCGGACTTCATACACCAGCCTCCAGAGTTTCTCTACCCAACTGTTGTTTCATGGCCATTTGAAGCATGGGGAATCGATGTCGTAGGGCCAATCAACCCTCTTCAACAAGAGGTCACCGGTTTATCCTGGCAATAACCGATTACTTTTCAAAGTGGGCAGAAGTCATACCACTGGTAGAAGTCAAAACTTCTAACATGGTGAATTTCATCAAACACCATGTCATCCATCAATTTGGTGTCCCTAGGCGGATCATCCATGATAACGGTTCCCAATTCATAAGCCAGATATTCTATCGGTTCTGCGATAAATACCGAATTCAGAATGTGACTTCAACTGCCTATAATCCCGCCGCTAATGTCTTGACGTAAGCATTCAACAAAACAATCATCAAGTTACTCAAGAAGTTCGTCTCCTCGAATAAGCGAGATTGGGACGAAAAGCTTGGTGAATGTCTTTGGGCCTACCGAACCACGGTTCGGACCCCTACAGGCAATACGCCTTTTCCTTTGGTGTACGAGTGTGAAGCAGTCATTCCATTAGAAATTCAGATGCCGTCATTACGAGTAACTCTGACCACTAAAATCACATCAGAAGACAATGATCGGTTGTGTCTTCAAGAGCTCGAAGCCCTAGATGAGAAGCGACTACAAGCTCAGCAACATATCGAGTTGTATCAAGCTCGAATCTCAAAAGCCTTCAATAAGAAGGTCAAACAAAGGGTCATCCAGAAAGGAGATTTGGTTTTAGCCGTCAGACGACCGATGATCATGACGCACAAAACCAAAGGTAAATTTCAGCCTAAATGGGAAGGACCGTTTATAATAGAAACAGTCTATTCAAATGGAGCATACCGCCTTATGACTTCAGAGGGCGATTTACTCATGATGCCGATCAATGGCAAGTTCTTAAAGAAGTATTATCCTTGATTAAGGATCCTTCTCATGATCAAGTTAACACTACACCTCTGATCAAGACCTTCATATCCAAGGTACACACAAAGAGAGCCTCTCTCTTCCTCCAAACGAGATCATGCAACCATAAACCAGTAGGAACCTGGTCATACATTGTTTGTCTCAAAGGAGAATCAAGGTTACACATACGTTAATCAAATGATTCAACATCCTTAACGGTTAAGGATAGAGGAAAATATTGGCCTTTAAGCCCAACATAAGTCCTCGACAACTCATCATGCTGAGGGGAATAGCATGGCTAGCCCGACTCAAACGGTAGTTGGTAAAGGCATATCAAACCCGTTGACAGCTGGGAATTTGCTAAAAATCCTAAGGGACCTGTTCCCATTTGATTCCCTCTCCAAAATCACTTACCAATTCTCATTCATAGAATGGTAAGACCACATATACAGATCTTTCCATCCATTTCGCTGTTACGTTGACATTAAACCTATGACAGTGATCTCCTCATTTTTCGCAATGAAAACGAGATCTTTTTCCAAATCCCATCAAACCTTCGAGCTTGTTGACATTTACAAAAGACAAGTCTCACCTTTCAGTCCGTCAAGGACTACTCTCAAACTTGTTGACATTTATAAAAGACAAGATTCAGTCCGTCAAGGACTACCTTCGAGCTTGTTGACATTTACAAAAGACAAGTCTCACCTTTCAGTCCGTCAAGGACTACCCTCAAACTTGTTGACATTTACAAAAGACAAGTTTCAGTCCGTCAAGGACTACCTTCGAGCTTGTTGATATTTACAAAAGACAAGTCTTACCTTTCAGTCTGTCAAGGACTACCCTCAAACTTGTTGACATTTACAAAAGACAAGTTTCAGTCCGTCAAGGACTACCTTCGAGCTTGTTGACATTTACAAAAGACAAGTCTCACCTTTCAGTCCGTCAAGGATTACCCTCAAACTTGTTGACATTTATAAAATACAAGTTTCAGTCCGTCAAGGACTACCTTCGAGCTTGTTGACATTTACAAAAGACAAGTCTCACCTTTCAGTCCGTCAAGGACTACCCTCAAACTTGTTGACATTTACAAAAGACAAGTTTCAGTCCGTCAAGAACTACCTTCGAGCTTGTTGACATTTACAAAAGACAAGTCTCACCTTTCAGTCCGTCAAGGACTACCCTCAAACTTGTTGACATTTACAAAAGACAAGTTTCAGTCCGTCAAGGACTACCTTCGAGCTTGTTGACATTTACAAAAGACAAGTCTCACCTATTTAGTCCGACAAGGACTACTTTCGAGCTTGGTGGCTTCTCAACCGGTTACGTCATTGCGACCTCTGAACCAGCAGATAGCCAAGTCTCACTTTTTTTAGTCCGACAAGGACTACTTTCGAGCTTGGTGGCTTCTCAACCGGTTACGTCATTGCGACCTCTGAACCGACAGATAGCCAAGTCTTACCTTTTTAGTCCGACAAGGACTACCTTCGAGCTTGTTGACATTTACAAAAGACAAGTCTCACCTTTTTAGTCCGACAAGGACTACTTTCGAGCTTGGTGGCTTCTCAACCGGTTATGTCATTGCGACCTCTGAACCGGCAGATAGCCAAGTCTCACTTTTTTTAGTCCGACAAGGACTACTTTCGAGCTTGGTGGCTTCTTAACCGGTTACGTCATTGCGACCTCTGAACCGGCAGATAGCCAAGTCTCACCTTTTTAGTCTGACAAAGGCTACTTTCGAGCTTGTTGACATTTACAAAAGACAAGTCTCACCTTTTTAGTCCGACAATGACTACTTTCGAGCTTGGTGGCTTCTCAACCGGTTACGTCATTGCGACCTCTGAACCGGCAGATAGCCAAGTCTCACTTTTTTTAGTCCGACAAGGACTACTTTCGAGCTTGGTGGCTTCTCAACCGGTTACGTCATTGCGACCTCTGAACCGGCAGATAGCCAAGTCTCACCTTTTTTAGTCCGACAAGGACTACTTTCGAGCTTGGTGGCTTCTCAACCGGTTACGTCATTGCGACCTCTGAACCGGCAGATAGCCAAGTCTCATTATTCAGTCCAGTAAGGACTATTTTATCAAATGGCTGCAATGCAACTTGAAAGCGGTAATTCAAAAGATAAAACAAGTTAGAAATACGACAGGGGAGTCAAAACAAAATTACTTTCATTGATTTCGAAAAGAAGAGATACATGAAGGTACATATATTACAAGCTATAATGGTGCTTCATAAGATTTGATCCGTTCTTCAAGAAAGGCCAGCCTTGTCTTCCTATCATCAGCAGCCCGGACAAGCACTTGCGATCTCAGCTCAGCCTCATTAAAGCTCGCCGTCTGGGCTAAGCGAGTTTCAACTTCAACCAAGGTTGCCCTCTGAGCTAACTCCCGCCGCGAGAGTTCGTCACTCTGAGCCTTAAGTTGCTCAAGCCGCGCAGTCTCTTCAAGACGCACTGGTTCAGCCTTGGATAAGAGAAGATTTTCCTTTCTGATCATCTCCTTGGCCTTTTCAATTTTATCTTCAGCGTCAAGAAGAGCACTGTTAGAAGCATCTATGGCGTCCCCGAGCTCTACCTTCCTTGTTTCCAAGGACTTCAAGTCAGAAGAAATGGCCTTAGCAGCTTCTTGAGCGGCAAGATGGGCTTCATGCATTTGAGCAACAAGGTGCGCAAGCTGCTCGCTAACCGAAGACTCCAGGTCCGAATGGCTAAGACGGTGCCATTCGTCTACGTCCCTCTCAAGTTGGTCTACCAGAAGTTCCAATGCAGCGGCCTGGTTATCCCCTCCAAAGTCCCGGATACTCTCAATACTTCGGGAGAGGACTACCTTTAGAGCAGAGAATGAGGTAGTCGAGCCTTTCAAAATCAAATTGATGGATCGCTTCAAGCCCTTATAAAAGCTATCGACTAGCTCAGCCACGAATTCATTCTCAGCCTCAATCACTCCTGGCAGACGGGCAGCCTCTGAAGATTTGTAACACCCGGATTGGTAAACTCTGAGTTAAAGTAATATTATTGGGTTAATAATATTTTTTCTGTGTTAAATAAATTTCAGTGATTCATTATAGAAAATCCCGGAATGGATCTGCGTGAAATATTCGTATAAATACCGGGTATTGGTATTCATACCTATTTTTTTTGATTATATTAAATAAGTTGGGAAAGTGAAGAAAGAAAGAAAAATGAAAATATATAAAATAAATAAAATAAAGATTTGATTAATGGAGTATGGGAGGTAAGGGGAGTATGAGAGGTATGGGATGTATGGGAGTAGGTAGGAGTAGGTGGGGGAGGAGAAATAAAAACACTCTTTCTCTCTCTCTCTCTCACTCTCATCTTCCTCTCTCTCTCTCACTCTCTCTCTCTCTCTCCTCTCTCTCTCTCCCCGGCGGCCGGGTGACGGCGGCGCCGTAGGCCGGCCGGCGCAGGGCCGGCAGTGGGGGAAGCACCAGCCCACATCTCTCTCTCTCTCTTGGTGGGATCCCCGTGTTGGAACCTGTTTTGATGAAGACGTTTGCGATGCATGACATTTGGAGCTCTAAACAAATGAAGAATCAAGAGTTCTACATGATCAAGATGTGCCAAGGAGAGTTGATAGAGTGTGGTTTGTAAATATGAAATAGCATGTAAAAGCCTTGACACAAACACACACTTCATTGGACCATTAGTCGACTTATAGTCCATGTATAGTCGACTAATCATCTTTGTAGTCGACTAACCAGAATCCCAAGTCGACTAAGTCTTGTGTCAAAAATAGCCCAACTCTCTGTTTCTGCATTAGTCGACTTAGCAGTCATTTATAATCGACTAATAGCTTTTCTAGTGGACTAACCCTTGTCCCCTAGTCGACTAATAACTGGTCCAGTCGACTATCAAGTAGTTGCAGTCGACTTGAATCAGTTATCCAGAAAACTGTCTATCCAACATCCACTGACCTAGTCGACTTATAGCTTAATCAAGTCGACTAATAGAAGGAATTTTGCCTAGTCTAGTCGACTAACTCCATGGGGAAGTCGACTATAGGCAGTTTCTGACTGTTGGACAGTTTTCGTTATCTGGTCTTTTGTGCAACGAATTTCAACGTCTCTCTTGTTTGAATTGCACCTATAATTACCCTAACTAACCCTAGTCTTCAGCTATATATAGGGTGGTTAGTCCAAAGGCCAAAGGTTAAGAATACTAAGAGTTTTTATCAGTTTTCCAAAGCCAAAAATCTGAAAACCTAAAAACTGTTTTTCCAAACTTCTGTTCTTCACCAAAAGACATTTCCATTGTGAAGTTCTCTGAAGTTCTTGTTTCCTATACTAGACCTTGTCCACATACACATTCAGTATCAAGGCTTATAGGATAAAAGAGTTATAATTCTCAAAGTGATCATTGTACACGGGAGGCTTCTTGGTTGTAGAGGCAGTTGTACAAGGTGAAAGGTATTCTCTTGGTGGAAGAGAAGGTGTTCTCTTGGTAGAAGAGAAGGTGTACACATTTGGTGAAGGGGATTTGTCAAGTGGTGTACATGGTGTATTGATTTTGGGTTGCAAAATTAAGGTTAAAGGAAAATCTCAAGCAGGTGGCTTGGGGACTGGATGTAGGTCACAAGGACCGAACCAGGATAAATCTCTTTGTTTGCGTTTGTCAACTTTTCTGAGATTTGATTTCCTTTATTGCAAGTTATTTATTTGCTTAATGATTAATCCTTCTTGTTTAGTTTGTGTTGACTTTTGTTTGTTTAGATCTATAGTTGCCAACAGAGATAGTTCCGCATTTATTATCTCGGGACCCAACATTTGGTATCAGAGCGGGTACAAGTCAACAACAAAGATGGCAACGGAGTTTCCCTCATCCCAATTTAAAGTAGGACATTCTACACAACGTCCACCGCTATTTGACGGAACCAACTACAACTATTGGAAGTGTAGAATGAAGATATACTTGCAATCGCTCAACTACGACCTTTGGAACATCGTACAAGCAACGTACACCAAGCCCACAACCAACTACAACGCTTGGAGTGAAGATCAAAAGAAGAACGCGAATCTTGACGCCAAAGCGATGAATGCCTTGTTCTGTGCCCTAACCAAAGAAGAGTTCAACCGTGTGTCTACAGCAACTTCTTCACATCAAATATGGCATACCCTTCAGGTAACACACGAAGGCACAAGTAAAGTTAAGGAATCTAAAATATCTGTTCTTGTCCACAGGTTTGAGTTATTCAAAATGGAGGAGAATGAAACCATATCCGAGATGGTTACAAGATTCACCGATATCACCAATACATTAGCATCCCTTGGAAAGGACTACACCCAAGTTGAAAGAGTTCGAAAGATCCTTCGTGCACTCACACCAGAATGGGAGAAGAAGACAACCGCCATTGAAGAGGCAAATGATCTCTCAACTATGACATTAGAAAACCTAATCGGTAATCTAATGGCATATGAAGTGCAATTAGAAGAAAGGAAGAAGGACGAACGACAACACCGTTCAAAGAAGAAAGAACTCACCTTCCATGCATCTTCCGACACGGACAATGATGACGAAGAGGAGATGGCAATGCTCTCAAAGAAATTCAGGAAATTTCTAAAGCAAGGTAAATTCAAATGCTTTAATTGTGATAAACCAGGTCATATGAAGATGGATTGTCCTTTGCTTAAGAAGAAAGATAAGTACAAGAGTAAGAAGTTCAGAAAGAAGAAGAACTACGAAGCATCATCAGAATACAGTGATTCATCTTAATCTGATGAAGAAGAATCCACTGAACGTGTCAACCTATGTTACATGGCACTTGAAGATGATGAGGTATCATATTCTGAACTCTCTGATGCATTCCATGAATTATTTCTTGATCTGAAAAATGAAAAACTGAAAAACAAAGTTTTGTCAAAAGAAAATGAGAAACTTTTAAAGGAAAATTCATGTTATGCATTACAATGTTCATCTATAAATTCTCAACAACAAGATGAGTTTGAAAAAGTCATATCATCTTTGAAAATTGAAAATGAGAAATTTATAAAAGAGAACATTTTTCTGAAAAAGGAAACTAAGTCTTTGAATGAAAGGATTTCTATATTGGATAAAGACATGTTAGTTTTCAAAAATAAATATGAAGATCTTTTGCAAAATGTGACTAAGTTTAATAAAGGAAAAGAAAATTTGAATGCTTTATTATCTTTTCAGAAATTGTCACATGATAATCATGGTATTGAATTTATTGCAAAATCTTCATGTTATAGTAATCCATATAGTTCTTTTGTAAAAAGAAAGCCTAAGAAAAATAAGTTTATATGGATTCTTAAGAACTTAAATTTTCATGATAAAAATACATATATTGCATCATACATTCATGATATATGTGATTCTTGCAACTATGTGTATACTAATAGGTGGAAACCAAATTCTAAATGGATTTGGACTCCTAAAGGTTAAATATGTTCTTTTATGTTTGGTACCATCTAACGTTTATCTTGCAGGTACCATATAAAAATTGATAAAGAACAATTATATATATATGTACTAATATATTTGTTGCAGGGGGAGAACAAAGTATTTCTCTATTTATTATAACCCAATTTCTGCAGGGGGAGGAAAATATAACATATCTTCTGCAGGGGGAGGACTTGTGCACACAAAGCGTCATCATCAAAAAGGGGGAGAATGTTGGAACCTGTTTCGATGAAGACGTTTGCGATGCATGACATTTGGAGCTCTAAACAAATGAAGAATCAAGAGTTCTACATGATCAAGATGTGCCAAGGAGAGTTGATAGAGTGTGGTTTGTAAATATGAAATAGCATGTAAAAGCCTTGACACAAACACACACTTCATTGGACCATTAGTCGACTTATAGTCCATGTATAGTCGACTAATCATCTTTGTAGTCGACTAACCAGAATCCCAAGTTGACTAAGTCCTGTGTCAAAAACAGCCCAACTCTCTGTTTCTGCATTAGTCGACTTAACAGTCATTTATAGTCGACTAATAGCTTTTCTAGTCGACTAACCCTTGTCCCCTAGTCGACTAATAACTGGTCCAGTCGACTATCAAGTAATTGCAGTCGACTTGAATCAGTTATCCAGAAAACTGTCTATCCAACGTCCACTGACCTAGTCGACTTATAGCTTAATCAAGTCGACTAATAGAAGGAATTTTGCCTAGTCTAGTCGACTAACTCCATGGGGAAGTCGACTATAGGCAGTTTCTGACTGTTGGACAGTTTTCGTTATCTGGTCTTTTGTGCAACGAATTTCAACGTCTCTCTTGTTTGAATTGCACCTATAATTACCCTAACTAACCCTAGTCTTCAGCTATATATAGGGTGGTTAGTCCAAAGGCCAAAGGTTAAGAATACTAAGAGATTTTATCAGTTTTCCAAAGCCAAAAATCTGAAAACCTGAAAACTGTTTTTCCAAACTTCTGTTCTTCACCAAAAGACATTTCCATTGTGAAGTTCTCTGAAGTTCTTGTTTCCTATACTAGACCTTGTCCACATACACATTCAGTATCAAGGCTTATAGGATAAAAGAGTTGTAATTCTCAAAGTGATCATTGTACACGGGAGGCTTCTTGGTTGTAGAGGCAGTTGTACAAGGTGAAAGGTATTCTCTTGGTGGAAGAGAAGGTGTTCTCTTGGTGGAAGAGAAGGTGTACACATTTGGCGAAGGGGATTTGTCAAGTGGTGTACATGGTGTATTGATTTTGGGTTGCAAAATCAAGGTTAAAGGAAAATCTCAAGCGGGTGGCTTGGGGACTGGATGTAGGTCACAAGGACCGAACCAGGATAAATCTCTTTGTTTGCGTTTGTCAACTTTTCTGAGATTTGATTTCCTTTATTGCAAGTTATTTATTTGCTTAACGATTAATCCTTCTTGTTTAGTTTGTGTTGACTTGTGTTTGTTTAGATCTATAGTTGCCAACAGAGATAGTTCCGCATTTATTATCTCGGGACCCAACATTTGGTATCAGAGCGGGTACAAGTCAACAACAAAGATGGCAACGGAGTTTCCCTCATCCCAATTCAAAGAAGGACATTCTACACAACGTCCACCGTTATTTGACGGAACCAACTACAACTATTGGAAGTGTAGAATGAAGATATACTTGCAATCGCTCAACTACGACTTTTGGAACATCGTAGAAGCAACGTACACCAAGCCCACGACCAACTACAACGCTTGGAGTGAAGATCAAAAGAAGAACGCGAACCTTGACGCCAAAGCGATGAATGCCTTGTTCTGTGCCCTAACTAAAGAAGAGTTCAACCGTGTGTCTACAGCAACTTCTGCACATCAAATATGGCATACTCTTCAGGTAACACACGAAGGTACAAGTAAAGTTAAGGAATCTAAAATATCTGTTCTTGTCCACAGGTTTGAGTTATTCAAAATGGAGGAGAATGAAACCATATCCGAGATGGTTACAAGATTCACCGATATCACCAATACATTAGCATCCCTTGGAAAGGACTACACCCAAGTTGAAAGAGTTCGAAAGATCCTTCGTGCACTCACACCAGAATGGGAGAAGAAGACAACCGCCATTGAAGAGGCAAATGATCTCTCAACTATGACATTAGAAAACCTAATCGGTAATCTAATGGCATATGAAGTGCAATTAGAAGAAAGGAAGAAGGACGAACGACAACACCGTTTAAAGAAGAAAGAACTCGCCTTTCGTGCATCTTCCGACACGGACAATGATGACGAAGAGGAGATGGCAATGCTCTCAAAGAAATTCAGGAAATTTCTAAAGCAAGGTAAATTCAATTGCTTTAATTGTGATAAACCAGGTCATATGAAGATGGATTGTCCTTTGCTTAAGAAGAAAGATAAGTACAAGAGTAAGAAGTTCAGAAAGAAGAAGAACTACGAAGCATCATCAGAATACAGTGATTCATCTTCATCTGATGAAGAAGAATCCACTGAACGTGTCAACCTATGTTACATGGCACTTGAAGATGATGAGGTATCATATTCTGAACTCTCTGATGCATTCCATGAATTATTTCTTGATCTGAAAAATGAAAAACTGAAAAACAAAGTTTTGTCAAAAGAAAATGAGAAACTTTTAAAGGAAAATTCATGTTATGCATTACAATATTCATCTATAAATTCTCAACAACAAGATGAGTTTGAAAAAGTCATATCATCTTTGAAAATTGAAAATGAGAAATTTATAAAAGAGAACATTTTTCTGAAAAAGGAAACTAAGTCTTTGAATGAAAGGATTTCTATATTGGATAAAGACATGTTAGTTTTCAAAAATAAATATGAAGATCTTTTGCAAAATGTGACTAAGTTTAATAAAGGAAAAGAAAATTTGAATGCTTTATTATCTTTTCAGAAATTGTCACATGATAATTATGGTATTGAATTTATTGCAAAATCTTCATGTTATAGTAATCCATATAGTTCTTTTGTAAAAAGAAAGCTTAAGAAAAATAAGTTTATATGGATTCTTAAGAACTTAAATTTTCATGATAAAAATACATATATTGCATCATACATTCATGATATATGTGATTCTTGCAACTATGTGTATACTAACAGGTGGAAACCAAATTCTAAATGGATTTGGACTCCTAAAGGTTAAATATGTTCTTTTATGTTTGGTACCATCTAACGTTTATCTTGCAGATACCATATAAAAATTGATAAAGAACAATTATATATATATGTACTAATATATTTGTTACAGGGGGAGAACAAAGTATTTCTCTATATATTATAACCCAATTTCTGCAGGGGGAGGAAAATATAACATATCTTCTGCAGGGGGAGGACTTGTGCACACAAAGCATCATCATCAAAAAGGGGGAGAATGTTGGAACCTGTTTCGATGAAGACGTTTGCGATGCATGACATTTGGAGCTCTAAACAAATGAAGAATCAAGAGTTCTACATGATCAAGATGTGCCAAGGAGAGTTGATAGAGTGTGGTTTGTAAATATGAATAGCATGTAAAAGCCTTGACACAAACACACACTTCATTGGACCATTAGTCGACTTATAGTCCATGTATAGTCGACTAATCATCTTTGTAGTCGACTAACCAGAATCCCAAGTCGACTAAGTCCTATGTCAAAAATAGCCCAACTCTCTGTTTCTGCATTAGTCGACTTAGCAGTCATTTATAGTCGACTAATAGCTTTTCTAGTCGACTAACCCTTGTCCCATAGTCGACTTTAACTGGTCCAGTCGACTATCAAGTAGTTGCAGTCGACTTGAATCAGTTATCCAGAAAACTGTCTATCCAACGTCCACTGACCTAGTCGACTTATAGCTTAATCAAGTCGACTAATAGAAGGAATTTTGCCTAGTCTAGTCGACTAACTCCATGGGCAAGTCGACTATAGGCAGTTTCTGACTGTTGGACAGTTTTCGTTATCTGGTCTTTTGTGCAACGAATTTCAACGTCTCTCTTGTTTGAATTGCACCTATAACTACCCTAACTAACCCTAGTCTTCAGCTATATATAGGGTGGTTAGTCCAAAGGCCAAAGGTTAAGAATACTAAGAGTTTTTATCAGTTTTTCAAAGCCAAAAATCTGAAAACCTGAAAACTTGTTTTCCAAACTTCTGTTCTTCACCAAAAGACATTTCCATTGTGAAGTTCTCTGAAGTTCTTGTTTCCTATACTAGACCTTGTCCACATACACATTCAGTATCAAGGCTTATAGGATAAAAGAGTTGTAATTCTCAAAGTGATCATTGTACACGGGAGGCTTCTTGGTTGTAGAGGCAGTTGTACAAGGTGAAAGGTATTCTCTTGGTGGAAGAGAAGGTGTTCTCTTGGTGAAAGAGAAGGTGTACACATTTGGCGAAGGGGATTTGTCAAGTGGTGTACATGGTGTATTGATTTTGGGTTGCAAAATCAAGGTTAAAGGAAAATCTCAAGCGGGTGGCTTGGGGACTGAATGTAGGTCACAAGGACCGAACCAGGATAAATTTTTTTGTTTGCGTTTGTCAACTTTTCTGAGATTTGATTTCCTTTATTGCAAGTTATTTATTTGCTTAACGATTAATCCTTCTTGTTTAGTTTGTGTTGACTTGTGTTTGTTTAGATCTATAGTTGCCAACAGAGATAGTTCCGCATTTATCATCTCTCCGGGACCAACACCCCGGCGGCCAGGGGCGCCGGAGCAGCGCCGGCGCCGGCGGGGCGGCCGCGCCGGCGAGGCAGCGGGCGGGCGCGGCAATGTGCGTCGCGAGGTACAGCAGCAACAGCAGCAGCGGCTGCTGCTGCGTCTGCTGTGTATGGGTGAAACCCATAACGGGTTCGGGTTTAACCCAAACCCGACCCGTTATATACCCAACCCATTCATTAAATAAGGTAAATTTTATTTTAGCCCCTGTGAAATTATAAAGTACTTTGGGGACCCTGAAAAATTACAGATAGCCCCCTGAATTTTTCAGTTATTACGTATCTAATATTTTATATTGGTTTTGGTTTCTGAACGATATCTTGGCCATCCGAAGTCAGATTCGGACGATTCTTGAGCCGTTGTGATCGTGGAAACGAGAGCTACACATCTGGTATATCAGTATACGATATCGGGTGTTCAAAAATTATCAGTATACCCGGTGAGTGGAAGTCCTAACTTAAATCTTATTTTTCCTCACCATAGAAATAATTGTTGTTGGGAAATTATTGATAATATGGATTCATTGGAACTAAGAGATTATGTCATTAAAAAGATGATTGTGACAGTTATTGTAAAAGTGATTTGGTGTTATGGAATTGAAATCCAAGTAGAGTATCCGGATAATGATTCACGGATATGTTATGTATATGTGTGTGAGAACCTAATACGGGTATGATACCAAATTGAGAATTATTTTTTAAAATTCGTATAATATGACCATTAAGAGTCTGTAAGTGTATTAAAATGGTTGCGCATAGGCGTATGCTATATAAGTTATGTGTTTGTGAAATTCTGAGCATCATGTATATGTTGCGAGTATTTACTAGGATTGAGAATTGAACAATTAAGTGCTGGGTTCTGATAGAAATGTAAAGTATAAATTTTGATTAATACCATCTACCCGTCTGTGATGAATATTGATGTCACTCAACCTGAAAGTCATTAAGTGGGTAAAATTTACCTCCTATTCCATTACACACTGTGATTGCATGTGTATTGACTATTAATATAATAATGATGATAGTTAAATGAAGATCGATATTATATGCAAGTGATGTCCAATCTGTTATGAAAGTAATAGTTAAGGATTATAATAATCGGATGGCAATTGGTTAACACCGGTATACTCGGTGAGTGGACTAAACAGTGACAATCGGGAATCGATTACAGATCATGAATGTTTATTATTAATAAGAGATAATTAGAAATCAGTTAAGATAAAAGATCACTTGAGACCCCATCAACCATGGTCGGATAATTATAGAATTGGTTATGTTGATACTGGTATAAGCAGAATCCGAAGTTGATACTAGAATTGAACTAAACAAATGAAAATGGAAATTATCTTCGAGTAACTCGATGTGACCGTGATATGAAAAACTCTGCTAAATGGGATATATGTAATTGATGTAGTATGATAGAAATAGCGTACTGGTTAAAGTATTGAAGGTTTTGTTAAAATTGATAACTCGGATGGGGTCGGGATATTTTGGTAAATTAGCAACTGTGAACGTGAACCGATGATGATAGAACTGATCAAGTAATTGATAATGAACTGAATTAGAGCAACTGAATTCCTAACTCTACCGGACATGCTTGATAAGTAAATTGAATATCAAAAGCTTATTGTTAAGCTAAGTATACGAGATACTCAAATATTATGTAGTATGTTGAGTATTGATCTTGCGAATACTGTTTTCGTATTTGTTGTGTTTCATGATATATACACTCATAACGTGATTTTGTGTAGCAACTAGCACATTTGAGGCAGCGAGGGTCAGCTGATGGCCTACATATTTATATATCGATCAAGTTGTTAATCGGTAGGAACTAAAAGCAATTGGTTGGATACATAACTAAGATTTATCGAACTCAATGAGAGGTGAAAGAATAAAACCTTTGAACTAGAACTCGCAAGTAGATATCATACTTTTAGCGATTAATGATTATTAATGAAAACTACTGAATAAGATCAGATCTGATGATTATCAGATAATGGGCGACCGAAGATGTTGTATAAGTATCAAGCGAGTGATTAAACTGGTGAAAACCTGTTAGAGTCAGTATTGAGTAAATCTGACAACTTAATATTAAGTATATCGATTATGATGGATAATTCGAAATCAACAAAACAAATACCGATAGTATTGAACTAGTATTTTGGTATGCCAACTCGATACACTGGAGACTTTCGGGTATCTTTGCAATTGATTTAACAGAACATTGGAATCCTCTATTAGGCTTGGAAGTCACATCTTTATAGTGACACTGATTATATCTAACCGGTAAGAGTTAGATAATTACCTTAATAATTGAAAGTTAGTAATACAGACGAAAGATTGAGCGTCGTGTCAATGAGATTAGTGATCCAGTATGGGTAAGTGATATGTGTATGTGTACGCATGTACACATGTGTGTGGTTTGATTCATATACGAAAACAGATGATGATTTGGCTAGTAAATGACTGTGTGGTTTGGAACTTGAAGATAGAAGTAAGCAATAACAAAACATACTGTATAGAAGTCAGTAGCGTTAACACCAGTATTGGTGGAACCTGAGATAAATTTGGGCTGTACCAAATAAAAGTACTAAAATCAGTCCTTACTTGAAATAAAGGATAACTATGATATTGAAAGTGTAATAATTAATAATTCATTAATATCAGAATTGTCGTGTAACTATCATTTGCATCAGAAGTAATGAGAAGATTCTGAATTAAATCAAGTTGTAACCAATAGGCAGTTTGCCTGAGGATAAAAGAGGCAAATGATGACTAATCCTGACTGTTAATTAAATGATAAATGGTGAATAAGTATTATGATTAGGAAAAGCGAATACTGGTACTACGAGTCAGAACTTGACTGGTAAGATATTGGGGATCATTAAGTTGAATGCTTACATGGGTGCATGATCGACACGTTATTGTGTATGCATAGTAGTCTAACACATGCCTCTTAAAAAGAAATAGTTTTATGAATGAGCATCATACTTGACTTCATGCACATGTTTGGCAACACATATATTGGAATGATATAACATGTTGGTTATCTTGAAAAGGCTTGCATGTTGTTAGTTTAATAAGTGGTTACTTATACATGTTAATGTCTTTCTTAATATTGACACCATGTAAAATAGGAATCATGTGAATCTTTTATGCTATTATTGTCTCATGGATCCTTGCATGTGGTTATTACATGAAGGATATGATATTTACATGTTATGATACGTGGTAAACGTATCGGAGGAAGGGACCGGGTTGAACTGGAGGTGACGAAGGGGAGAATATTACGTGGTAAACGTATCGGAGGAAGGGACCGGGTTGAACCGGAGGTGATCGAAGGGGAGATTATATTTCATGTTGATCATGTATGCATGTTGAGATTATAATTTATGTTGATCAGGTATGTCAATATGTTAAGTTAGAAATTGGATGTTAATAGGTATGACACCTAGTATATCATATGATTATTTATGATATCCGGTATATGGATATGATTGTTATGATATCTGAATTATGGATGTTAATAGGTATGGCACCTAATACATGCATATGATTATTTATGATATCTGGTATATGTATATGATTGTTATGACATCCAGTATATGGATGTGAGTGTCTCGTATTTCTTCATGTATGAACACAATTATAATTGGATACTATCATGAGTAGTGTGTGATGTCATATATATATTGGGGTAGGTGCAATATTGAACTGTAACTAATCTAGTGAGTAAGATTAGGCTCTCTAAGAGTTGTGTTGTGACCATGACTATATATATGAAATACGAACATGTTACAAACTGAAAACCGGAAAGGTGATTATAAGAGACTAACGAGTAGGTCAAGGACTGCAAAATCATTGAGATTGTATGTTAATGAAATATTGGTCACGCATACACAGAAGAATACATAGAGGCAGTATCAGATAATAGAAAGAGTCTATGATTCATAAGCTGCAGTATCAACCACAAGTGAAAAGTATTGAAACTGATTTTTGATATCGCTCAACTGCATAATACTTGAAGTACAATGGTAGTATCATACAAACTCTATTTTGAATGACTCACTCACTGAGCTGTTGAGCTCACCCCACCACAGATTGATATTTTCAGGTCATGGTATGGCGAAGGTTCGACTTAGAGCTGCAAGGATGTTCTCCTGAGATAACGTATGTACTTATTGTAGAATGTAAATCCTTTGTAAACTCTGATGTTATTAGTCACTATGAGTTAGAATAGTATATCACGGAAGCACTCTTCTGTATATATTTATTTGATGGACCTTGGGATGAACTATATAATGAAAATGAGATCTATAAGTAGGCTGATTGTTAGCCGAAATCTAATTATTGTATTGAGATGGAGTCTATATTTCAGAGGAGATGCTGCCGAAATTTCTTTAGTATATTCTGATTAACGAGCAATAAGGTTGATGATAATGAAAATTTTGAGGTAACTAAACCTGGGGCCGTTACAGTTGGTATCAGAGCTTGGGCTTAGAAATTTGGAGTAGAACTCAGGAGTAGGTCTAAGGCAGATTAGCCTAGAGATTGATTTAAGCCGTTGGTTCAAGAATAACATTGATTATTATAATGAATGTCTGTGAGTGTGCAGTTTGTATGAATGAATGTGTGCCATGATGTAAGAAGTTCATGGGTGCAATGGGTTCTTTTGCGTATGATTGATCTCGAAATGCATGATATTTAACTTTTTCTTATATTCGAATGAAAGTATACCCGTATATACTTTGATTCGGATGAGTTCTATTAGGGGTGCGGGCCCTTAGTATGAACTACCGGTGGTATGGGACACTGGGATAAGAAAATGACAAAAATATCAGGCAAGACAAGATTTAATCAGAGCAGAAGAACTATGTTGAGTATATGTGATGGACGTATCAATAAGTATGGTACGTGTATGTGCTGATACGAGGTGTTATGATATATAACACAATTATCACCAAGTGTGATGTGTGTGTGTGTGATACCATATGATGTGTATATCACCAAGTATGATGGTGAATGTAATGATATAAAGTATGTGTAAGATATATTCTGTATCAAAGTGATAATATTGGGCATATATTGCATGTTGTGAACATATAAGGAGATGCATGGTCAGAAGAAAACAAAAATTTCTCTATTAGAAGAAAGATTTCATGATATAAAGAGGAAACTGAAAGTATCACTCTTACCTATTATCAGATATGCCAAGTTTCGAGGACGAAACTTTTTCTAAGGGGGGTAGAGTTGTAACACCCGGATTGGTAAACTCTGAGTTAAAGTAATATTATTGGGTTAATAATATTTTTTCTGTGTTAAATAAATTTCAGTGATTCATTATAGAAAATCCCGGAATGGATCTGCATGAAATATTCGTATAAATACCGGGTATTGGTATTCATACCTATTTTTTTGATTATATTAAATAAGTTGGGAAAGTGAAGAAAGAAAGAAAAATGAAAATATATAAAATAAATAAAATAAAGATTTGATTGATGGAGTATGGGAGGTAAGGGGAGTATGAGAGGTATGGGATGTATGGGAGTAGGTGGGAGTAGGTGGGGGAGAGAGAAATAAAAACACTCTTTCTCTCTCTCTCTCTCTCTCTCTCTCTCACTCTCATCTTCCTCTCTCTCTCTCTCTCACACTCTCTCTCTCCTCTCTCTCTCCCCGACGGCCTGACCGGCCGGGTGACGGCGGCTATGAGAAGAAAAATTAGCTAAGCATCATCTAGAAGATGGAGAAAATTATAATGGAGAAGAAAAGAGACACCTCTATATAGATTGTCACCATCTATTACATCAATCTCTCTCTTTCTCTCTCTGAATCTCTCAGCCCTAATATATGATCTAAAAATGAAATGAAAATACAAAGAAAGAAAAGAAGAGCACCTACACTAATCTACACTAAAAGAGAGAAAACCTAACATATTTCTCAATTTGCTTGCGTTCCGAGCCTCTGCAGGAGTTTCTATAGGCAAAAGAGGTTTTTAGAAGACGAGACGAGGTCACGCGTCAAAAATTGACATATAGCTCTCCTATAGGGCCGCGGAAACGCGGTCATAGCCGCGTTTTCGCAGCCAAACCAGGGACTTAGGTCCCTGGTTTTTGCGAGCATATTCTCCTCGCTTCGGAGACCTTCGAGATATGCTCAGAGTCGGTTATTTTCGTCCGAATATTCGTCTGATGTGCGCAAGGGTCTAGGTTCAATGCATCTTCTAGAAGCTCCCTTGTTTGGCCTCCAAGAAATCTAGATTTAATTACCTGAAAATGGGTTTAATTAAGCTCTTATTACCCTTTTGCCCTCCTTGTCTTGATTATCTGCAAGAGAGATCAAAACACAGTTTAGACCAACATTTTATTCATAAATCTGTAGAAAAATGTGATATAATAATGCAGAGCTGTAGACTAATCAATACACTTGTTTGTTGAAGGTTCATTCAAAGAAAAGATGTCACTTGGAGCATTTACGTTTACAATTTCTTGTTTATGTTATGATAACATCAAGCTTTGTGAGAGAAATATTCGGAGGAGGCGAATGCATATTGATCTGATTTTGATAGAGGAGCCAGCTAGTGAGGATGAATGGCTTGTAGAGACCGAAGAGCCTTATCTTACGGATGATCTTACATGGCTAGACGAGCAAGAGAAAATAATGAGGACAGAGATTTTCTAGATGTTTCCACACTTAGTAATGAAATTATTAGCATTACAGTTGATAATGAATCTAGAGAAAGGAGACAAAGGGTTGATAATTCTTCTTTTGTGGACAAAGGAAAAGGATTTGTCATTGATGATGTGGATGAGACCAAGGATGATATCGATCCGAAGGATGCTGAGTACATCTTGGAGGAGTAGGATTTAGTCATAATAGATGAGAATAAGATTAGGGCATGATTTGATTCTAGTATATTATGACTACTTTATTTTGTATAATCATGACTTATGTTTGCATATTTAGTTTGTTATGTTTGTGAACTTATTATGAAATTTGTTATGTTTGCGAACTTATTATTACATTGTGAAAAGTTATTGTGATACTTGTTAAATATTGTTGTGAGACTTGCTAAATGTGTTATATATTATTTTGATATTTTTAGATTTTTTTTAAATTATTTTTTTCTATTTATAAAATTTTTAAATATAGTATATATTTATTTTTATTAAATAAATATTAAAACGTGTAACCTACGTTATGCACTATGTTATAACCTTTGTTAACATAATAAAAGAAAAATGTTATCGTTATCTTAAACATTGGGCATAATAATAATATAGGTCACAAGAGGATTATTGGCAGACTTGACAGAGCTCTTTGCAACCAAGATTGGCTAGATGTTCTTGCAAACTCTTACTATGAATACGATTGTTTTAGTTAGGGGGCGTGTTGGAGTTGGCTCGATTTCCAACTTAACTAATGCTGCAGTTTTCTGCATCATATTCAATTTTGCATGGACTTTTCGAGAATGGTGCAGTCATCATTTGACTTGGACTTCAACAGAGAAGTTATAGGGTTACATGCAAGGTTTACTCTAGGCTATGAATCACTCAAAACGAAGCAGTATTGATAAAGTTATTATCGTTCGAAGTACCCTATCTAGTACATATTTGTGCATGTGAAATTCAAAGAGTTTTGTGACTCTTTGACTGAATTGGTGGATTCTCAATTGCTCCTTAGCATTCATGAATGTGGGAAGACGAAGCGGTGAACCTAGAAGGTTCATCAAGGCCTTTAAATAGGCATGCTCCTTGTTGTGAGAGGTATCCAAGATTGGAGAAGTATCCAAGCATCCAAAACTTGAAGGGGAGTGTCACTTGTTTGTCTTTAAAGTATAGAGAGTGTAGAAGACGACTCTAGGTTGAGTAAGAGAGTGTGTTTAAGTTGTGTGTGATAGAAGTTGGCGTAATCGGGTGTGCCAAGTGCCTTCTACCCTTTTGCTGATTCCATCATAGTGAAGCCCTCTCCGAGCCTCAAGCTCAACCCATGTTTTTCCCTTTTGGGGTTTCCACATAAATCATTGTGTTCATTTTTGTGGTTGCATTATTTTTGTGTGATTGTTTTCTCTTATCATCAACAACAAGATCTTGAAGTGGTGTTATTTCTTCCGCCAACAAGCGGTATCAGAGTCAGGTTGTGGTATTCTACATGGTTGAAGAGAAGTCAACAATCGGCAGTGTGAAAGTTGAGTTGAAGCCATTCGATGGACGGAGCAACTTCACATTGTGGCAACGAAAGATGAAGAATATCTTGATACAACAAGATCTACACACGTGCAGTTTGAGTGTTGAGCACAAGCCAGAGGCAATATCCACGGAGGCTTGCAACAAGGCGGATCTCAAGGCAAAGAGCTCCATTGAGCTACACTTATCTGATGAGGTGACTTACAATGTCATGGAAGAGACAACCGCCAATGGCACGTGGTAGAAACTAGAGAAGCTTTACATGGGCAAGACTCTCTCTAACAAACTTTTCTTAAAAGATCAATTGTATAGTCTTCGTAAGGAAGAAGGAGATGATATTATGGAACATCTCAATGTATTCAACCGTTGCATTAATGATTTGTTGCGAGTAGAGGTCAAGTACGAGGAGGAGGATAAAGCTTTGCTTTTGTTACGGTCCTTGCCATCGTCCTTCAAGCATTTACGGACCACACTCATGTTCGGTAAGGAGACTCTTCGGTTCGAGGAGGTTGTCCAAGACATCATTTCTCATGTTAAGATGAACAAAAGCTCGGGTGATGACATGAAGATGAAGGCTTACTCGTCAAGGAATCGAATGATCATGGAGATTGATCCAAAAAGAGAGTTGGCAAGTCCAACAACCACTGAAGATCAAAATCCCGGAGCCGTAAAGATGAGGAATGCTACTTCTGCCACAAGAAGGGTCACATCAAGAAGAATTGCCGAAAGTTCAAAGTCAATCAGAAGGAAGAAAAAAAGCCCGAGAACTCTTCTACGGCTGGAGTTACAATGGAGAACAAAGCAGAACTTTTTTCGATTTCATCAGGTAAACCATTTTCAGATTTATGGATTCTTAATTCTGGTTGTACCTTCCATATGTGTGCAAACAGGGATTGGTTTGATACATATGAGAAGAAGGATGGAGGCGAAGTCCTCATGGGGAACAATGCTGCGTGCAAGGTCATTGGTTTTGGCACGATGAAAGTAAAGGTGTAAGACATCATTATTCGTACTTTCAGCAACATGCGACATGTTCCTGCTCTCAAGAAGAATCTGATCTCTTTGGGCACTCTTGACGCAAGCGGCCTCACTTACTCTTCAAGTGGAGGCAAGATCAAGATTTGTAAGGGCTCGCTGGTGATTATGCGAGGAGAGAAGCGTTCCAACAACATGTACAAGCTCATGGGAGATACCATCTCAGGTGGAGCTGCCATATCCACACTGAAGATCTTGGAGAATAACTCATCTATGACACCATCGTCTTGGCCATATAAGTGAGCGAGGTATGGAGGAGCTGCACAAGCGAAAGCTATTAAAGGTCTTGAAGTCTTGCAAGCTAGATTTCTGCAAATACTATGTACTTGGAAAGCAATGCAAAGTATCATTCAATCTCATGAGCAAGGAGAATCGTGCAAAGAAGATTCTGGACTACATTCACTCCGATGTCTGGGGGCCGGCACCGATAAGATCACATGGAGGTGCTCGCTATTTTGTCACTTTCGTGGATGATTATTTACGAAAGATATGGATTTACTTCATGCGGGAGATATTAGAAGTCTTTGCGAAGTTCAAAGAATGGAAGGTCGAAGTAGAGAATCAAACAGGGCGCAAGATCAAGCACTTGCGTAGTGACAACGGAGGTGAATATCGCAACGAAAGATTCATGGAGTTTTGCAAGCAACAAGGTATTACTCGTCACTTCACTGTGAAGAAGACTCCACAGCAGAATGGCGCAACGGAAAGGATGAACCGGACTTTCATGGAGAGAGAGAGATGCATGAGACTTCATGCGGGGTTGCCCGAATCTTTTTGGGCTGAGTCTGTTAACCATGCTGTCTTCTTGGTTAATAGATCACCATCAAAGTTGCTCGACTCCAGGTGTGCAGACGAAGTTTGGTCAGGTAAGGACATCGACTATTGTACTCTAAAGGTTTTCGGATGCAAGGCGTCAATTCATATTCCCAGTGATGAACGGAACAAGCTGAAGCCAAAGTCATTCGAGTGCATTTTCTCGGTTTCGAGAAGGGCGTGAAGGGCTACAGGCTATGAGATCCGAAGAACAAGAAGAAGGTGCTAAGTAGAATGTCATATTTGATGAAAGGCTTGAAGCAAAAGATGTTGACAAAGAAGAGGTTCATGAAAAGAACCATACCGAAGTTCCTTTGTCAAAAAAAGAATCAATCCCGGAGAATCATGCTGAGGTGGAGCAAGCACCGGGAGAGCATGAAGCACCAGAAGAGGTTCAAGATGAACCTACAAGTATAGCACAATCGAGACCAAGAAGAGTCATCAAGCATCCCCAGTGACTTGGATGGGAGGATGAAGCTTGTTACGCTCTTAGCTAGCGGAGATAATCCATCATCTTTTCAAGAAGCAGTGAAAAGCGATGAGCAGAAAGAATGGATGGATGATATTGTTTGGTGGGAGAAAAATTCGCGTAAAGTTTCCTTGAATCAATTGAAAAATTACAACGGACTTATACTCCGACTACAAGGGAGGGAGGATATTGAGTCTTGAATCCTCCATTTGTTTAATGCTGGGTTCTTCAGGTGGCGGTGGAAAGTGAATCTTGTTTTCCGTTGACCGGGTGAACGTCAGGAACTTTTGGGGATTTTCCCTTTGGATGGTGGACGGAGTAACACAGCTCTGTCGACCAGAAATCTCAAAGAGATTACAAGCAAAGATTAACTTGTGCGCAGCAAGTTACTTGAAGAGTTGGACTCTCTTTCCTTTTCTGTGAAAATTCTTAAGTCAAGATCTAATTGACCGACCCTTTCTCCATAGAAACGGGGCTATTTATAGAGGTTTCAGGGGTGAACGTGCCCCCTAAAAACACTCCACAATGGGGGTTAACTTCCTCATTATATGGGTGGTGATTGACCCCATAACAAGGGAGTTATAACTGAGACGCGGGTTTCGACCCTCGCGTCTTGGCGCTGCAGTGCTGGCTGAGGCGCGGGTTTCGACCCTCGCGTCTTGGCGCTGCAGTGCTAGGCATGATTAGCCCTGCGTGTGGAGCTTAGAACTCTGCTTTTTGGGGGCTTGTCTTTTAGTGATCTTTAGACAGCCTACAGAACCTCCTCCAAAGTTTTCGATATTCTGCAGTTAGCTGGGACGGATTTCAAAATACTTTAGACTCTAGCTGAATTCACCCTTCTCATGATGGGACTGACAATGCTTCAGGCTTGATCTTATTTGGAGTATGGCCTTCGTGAGTGTACTGTGGAACTCTTTGAAGCCGCCAAAATTGATCGTGTCGAGTGTCTAGATACACAGTCTAAACCTCCCCGATGCTTTGAGTTTGTCGTTTTTGTACTTTGAACCAGGGGTGGACAGTCATCTGCTTGTGCCAGTGTACTATTGAACTGAATTGCAGAAGCAAGGACTGAACGCCAGTTCTGTGGACACAGGGGTGATACTGCTTTAAAGACGCGCCTTCTATAGGGGTACATCTTTTGGGATGACAACGCGACTGTTACTCCGTGAGGTAGACGCGACTTTGGCCGGGTTGAAAAGATGCGATCTTCGGAGGGACGCGTCTTTTGGAATGAAGACGCGGCTTTCTGGACGCAACTCTGGCCGTATTGAGAAGGGACGCGTCTTTAGAAATGAAGACGCGACTGTTGGATACGAATCCGTGCCATGAGTATGTTGCCACGTGTCCTGTAGAATTGAGGGGACATCTTCTTTTTGGCGCGCGAACTTCGCGCTGCATTTAATATGTTGTCCACGCGTCAGGCGGTGATTAGGCGTCGAGCCAAGCGCCGCGTATCTTTTTGAGTCACTGTGCCTATAAAAGGCAACAGTCCTTCAAGAGTCATCATTAGACTCTCCTTCTTCTTCGTTTGCATCTGTTAGGGTTTGAGAAAGAAGCTTTCTTTCTTCTCCTCGTTTCCTTTATCGAACATCGAATCCTCGATCATAATGGCACCAAAGGCTAAGTATACTGCTTCATCTTCAAAGACCATCGTTCCTGAAACCAAAATGGGCGGTTCCTCCATGCAGGAAGCCCCTATTTCAGGTATAAAAAGCCATCGGACTTGATTTCCGCCATTAAAAGGGGTTTACAGAGTTCTTTTAACTTTGAAATTCCTTTTGAATGTGAACCGCCAACGCGGGCTCAAACCCGTGTTTAATCATCAGGCGCAGTTTTTGAGTCGATCAACAGGGCGCAGGTTTGATGACCTCTGCTTCTTTTATCTGCTCGAATCTGCGTCAACTTGTTGAACACAGGGCCCCCAACGAACCTTGCGTTTTGGATTCAACACTTAGAATAAGTGTGAAAGATTCAGACGCAGATTTCTTATGACTCTTGCGTCTTGTGAAATCAGATGCTGGTCCTCATGAACCTTGCGTCTGAGTCCAATACTTAGAAATTTTTCATAAGTCTTGGATTCTTAAAACGCGGGCTCCATACTAGCCTTACGATCATTGGATCTGGACGCAGATTTTGATGATCTCCGCGTCTGGGTTTATTTCTGCGTTCGAGTTGTAAACACTTAATCATTTTCTTTCAGATTTCTGATCAAGTGTTATTTTCTTTTGCAGTGAGATATTCCTCCAATCCTCTCTCCAAAAAGTTCCACTTCGGGCACATAGGTGGTGCTGACCGCAATCTAACCTTCGTGTTGCAGAAGACTGCTCCTGTGACTACTGACAAGTCAAAGGAGCGGAGGGAGAGGATCTCCAAGGTCGACATGAGGACCTTTCGGGAAATTATGACCGACGGAGGATTTGAGACGGATTCACGTACTCCGTTAAAGAAACCCATCTTCCTCTTTGGGGACAACATTGACGAGGATGGTAGTATCTTGCATGATGGCGATTACAAGTGGCTTCGCCAGATAGGGGATAAGAAATTCTTTCTTTCTAATATGGAGAGAATGTATCCCTTATCCTATCTCCAGCGCATGTCTGTCTACCGAGCAATGGAATGGGAGCTTACCCGATCTGTCCCCGGTGTCTCTCTCGGCATACTAGGCACCAAAACTGTACACTCCGGTGGACACGGGAAGAAAATTTTTGGTTTATTTCCTGGATTACTCAGGTCTGAATACCCAGTAGGGGAAACCCCTCAGCTCAGCACTACCTTCATTAATCAATTCATGAAGGTAAGGGGTGATTTCCCAATTGACTTCTGCCCGCTCGGGTGGGTTCATTCTTCCGACAAGTCCTGGTGGGGCAAGATGGTGGGCTTTGTCCTCGTCGAACTCGGAGCTCTGTTGGAACAAGTGGGATTGCGTCATGCGGTCAGGGTTGTGCAGTATGGCATCCTGCAAAGTTCTCACAATTTTTATGGGATCCTGGAGCACTTCAACCCTTTAACGAGGACATTCTTCACCCCAATCGGAGAGATGGGGCTCGCCCTGCATGAACTATATGAAGTTTCGGGGCTGGTTATGGGAGACGCCCCTTATGAAGAATACGTTCCAACTTCTGAGGAGCTTCATCTCTTGAGGAAAGAGTGCCCTCAGATATATGAGACTTATTAAGAAGTGTTGTGTCACTTCCACATCTGCGGTCAAATAACCTCCTGGAGGACTAGGGGAGTGAAGCAGATGTCTTGGGCGAGCTACCTGTTTAATGGTATAACTGAGAAAGATCACTCAGTGACCATTCTAGCTCCCAGCTCCGACGAGGAAATCGCCGAGAGGATTGATGCCTCTGTGAGTTCTTATACCACAGAGTCGAATGAAGACACTTTCAAACCTGATATGGTTTTTGAAAGTTTCCATCATCAAGCCCGGGTCCCCATTTCTGACCGGGCGCTACTGGCGGGCTTCCTCATGCTGTGGCTGAAGCGCTGCGTAGTGCCGACACTGCCGCATGAAGTGATTGTTGCTGATGTGGTGTACCCGGCGGTCTTGTTGACCTATGGCAGGTCCATCGCTCTCCTTCCGGCAATGGTGGCCGGAATTCAAAGTGGATTACGGGCTCTGGCTCAGAGCCTGTGCAAAGTGGAGGCCATCGTCGACTCAGAAGGTAGACCGGAGGTTGACTCGGAGGGGAGGCCGAGAGTAAAGACTCCCAACCCCCAGATTGAACTTCCCTATACGTACCTAATGGCTTGGTGCGTTATGCACTGCCCCTCACTGATGACGCCGGTGTCTCAATCTGAGGGTTTGTCCCTTTTGTACAGCGGCTGGAGAGCTCGAGCTGGTCCCACTTCTATATGTTCTACGTTCGAAAATGTATTCTGAACGTTTCGAATTATCATCTCAACCGCTGCTTCCCCGAGATTACCGGTGCATCTTATGGGGATAAATTTGCTGACCTCGCAGGCCCGAATGACTTCACGAGGTTGCCATCGGGAGTCTTCTGGTGGCTTATCAACATTCGGCCCGGGTATCTGCTCTTTCGGCAAGGAAACTCTTGTACAATTGAGCTCTATATGCTGAATCGTTTTGCCCGACAATTCGGTTATGATCAACTGTATGTCGGCAACCCCAATACCAAACTCTCCTTCAGTGGGAATCTATTTGAAGGTGCTCGGGCTTGGTACTACAGTGTGGCTGGAGGGACAAAGGCCATTTTCCGCTTGCCTGCCAAGACTCTTAACTGCTACGCAAGCCTCGGTTTCTGCACTTGGTATTTCCAGGCTAGCAAGATGCCTGATTATTTAATAAATTACTCATGTATCAAGGGCATCAATGCATCCTATGAAGACAAATTGGCGTCCAACAAGCGCATGTGAGGCATCGATGAATACCAGGCAGCTAAGAAAGAGGCCAGAGGGGAGACAGGGGTGGAGCCGAGAGCAGCAGCACCTAAGGAGCAGCCTGCTAGAAGGCGTCGACAGGCGGTGCCTAAACGTCCCCATGGCTCTACTTCCACAGTTGAGCCTACCCCGAAGAAGGCCAGGAGAGACTCAGCGGCTGAAGCTTCCATGTCCGAGGCTGTCCCTTCTGGTGTTTAGGAGCAGAGGGAGGAAGAGGAGGAGGAAGACGAAACCCCCCTTGTTCGTCCTCGTGGATTGCGCAGCAGGAGACCCGTGATTTTAGAAGAAGGGGAGCTTGCTGATGAACCCACTACAACTAATGAGGCTGAGCAACTCGAGGTTGACCTGGTGGGAAGGGATGATGTTGAGATTCCAGGGGTCTCAACTCAGCCAGGGTCTTCTTCAGCTCAAGCGAGGAGAGATGAGGCACCGCAGCCTGGGTCTCCTAGTGTATTAATGCCCAGCTCGCGGGTAGTCGACCCTAGCCTTACTACTGGGGTACTCGGTGGCAAGGTCTCGATTGCCGAGGCCTCTTACGTTGCACTATCGTCTTCCTCGTCCGGAGAGTATGAATATTCTTCGGGCGATGAAGTCGATTTTGGCGATGAGCCCGCTCTTCCAGATCCGAGTAAATTCTCACATATTACGGAGGAAGAGATACAAGGGTGTGACCCCGTGACGATGTCGCCAATAGCAACAATTGCTCCTGCTGAAGGTACTCTCATTGTTTTTTTGACCCGGTTTCTCTTTTAACTAGGGAAAGGTTCTGAAGTTTTCCCTTTAACTTTATGCTACAGGGCTGGCCGTAGACAGTGAGGCTGCAACTTCCTCGCATATCGAGAAAATGATACAAGAACTGGCCCAGCAGGAGGGCGTTGAGGCTCCTCCTACTGAAATGCCTCAAGAGAGGGCAATTATTGAAGTTGGGGAGACCTCAACCCTACAAGATCTGCCCAGGAATTCGTCGTCTTCGAATCCTCAGCTTGGTAAGAAAATATCGATGCTTTGAATGTCCTCCTTTTTATTGTCATGGTTGACGTTTTGGTGATTTGCAGAGAGCGTTGAGGGAGCTCAGGTAGAGGATCTTACGGCCAGCGTCAACCCAGAAGGCAATACAATTCAAGCCTCGACCGAGGGCCCCGAAGAGGTCAGGTTTGCTGCTACTTCAGTCGCCGTGGAGGCTGCTATGTCAGCAATTGCCCTAGAAGT
Organism: Agave tequilana; assembly: GCA_038442645.1. Taxonomy (NCBI): domain Eukaryota; kingdom Viridiplantae; phylum Streptophyta; class Magnoliopsida; order Asparagales; family Asparagaceae; genus Agave; species Agave tequilana. The sequence continues at coordinate 94,172 of JAVJIF010015705.1, forward strand.
GTCGGCGACCATCTCAGCTTCTGATGAACCTGTCGTTGACATCCCTCCTACGCAAGATGAACCGATTTTTGCCTCTCGTCCTGTAGTGGAAAGGGGATCCGGGAGTTCGTCAACGGAATTCTCTCCAGCCAATGATATCATGGAAGAACTAGCACGTCAAATGGTGCAGCATTCTTTGCTTCCATGCGATCATGCATCGACCTCATTCTTTCTGGGGGCAGCTCTTTCGAGTTTGCCTAAGTACTTCTTGAAAATCTAATCGGGAACATCGGTCATACTGGAGGTCCTTCGCAGGCCAGGGCATGCCTGATGCTGGTGGAGCAGTTGGGAAGTGACTTGAAAGAGCTCAAGTCCTTGGAAAATGCTGGCTCAGTACACGAGGCTCGGGTGACCCTGAATAGGCTTCTTGCTGCTCAAGAACAAGAGTGGAAGGAGATGGAGGAACAAATAGCTGAAGAGACCCGCCATCTCCAACATTTTCAGGCTGACCACCAAAGGCTGATTGGCGATTCAAAGAATCTGAAATCGTCATGCAGAGCGCAGAGCAGGTTATTATCACTGCTCGGGCCACCATAGCCAAGGCAGAAGCCTTGATTAAAATCAACGAGCAAAAACTTGCCACTGCCAGGAAGAAACTAGAAGAGCTGGAAGCTGCCAAGACGCATGCTGAAGAAACCTCTCCACTCATTCCTCCAGGTTGGAATCTCTACGAGCGAGGCTGGCTGCGAAGAAATTCTTATCTGAGGAGGAGTTGCGGGTCCAAGCTCTCATGGAGGCTGAGAAAGCGCGTCAGCACGAGATGCATCGCCTCATAGAACAAATCCGTTCTTTGGCGAATCAAGATTATTAGCCTCCCCCTTTTTTTTTGTAAAGAAAAGAGCGTTTGTATTACTTTTATCATTTTTGGCTCAAGTAATAAAAGTCTTCAAAATTTTCCTCCATCTTCGTTGTTTCACTGTAGATGAATCCAATTTCTTAGTTGCAGTCTCTGGTTGTGATCCTTGACTGACTATGAATAATAAACTCAGGCTGAACTGAGTTCTCTTTTCTTTTTTTTTGTTGCAAAACGCGACTCTGATTTACAGTGGAGACGCAGTTCTGAGAAATGCGACTCTGACCTGCAACTTGAGACGCGGTTCAAGCTTGCGCGAAGGACGCGACTTTGGTTATGGAAGAACGCAGCTCCCTGGCCGCAGCCCTTAACTCTACCCAAATGCAGAATTCAGGATGCAGTGAGGACGCAGTCTTATGTTCCTCAAAGCTGACGCGAAGATATGAGGACGCGACACTGTCTTAGTAGAGACGCATCTCTAGACCCTTGACTCAGTGCAAACTCAAATTATATTGAGTCTATGGTAGGAACACAATTGTCGTCTTGCAATGTAGACGCAGCTCCAGGATACCTGTGAATGATATAGGCCTTCTCTGTTGTAGACACAAGTCTCAGGACGCAGCTTTCCAATTTTATGTGATTTCAAAGCGTGACCCCAAAATGGGTCCCTTTTGCTGAGGGGACGCAGCTTTGAATCACTCCGAGAGACGCGGTCACAATTCTCGTAACTGGAATGAAAAAAAGACGCCGTTCTCGAATTCGCAAAGGGACGCAAGTTCCTGGACGCGGCTCTCGGGCCTACGTTTGGTGCAACTTCCCAAGCGTTACATGCATCTTGTCATAAAGATTTTGTTAAATCTTTAAATGTCAAGTTGACGTTTGACGATTGGGGACTCGCATCATCCGATGTTTCCTGAAGCGGTAGTCCACGCGTCAGCCCTTCATTGGGTTTAGACATTAATGCCTTTTAATGCCAAATCGGCACTGGCGGTTGGAGGCCTGCGTCTTCGTTGCTTCCCGAAGCGACAATCCACGCGTCAGCCCTTCATTGGGCTTTGACATTCGTGCGGGAATTAAGGCTAACGGTTCTGATTAGTGAGCCATTAATTACAGGTTTTATGGGTAGCCTATAAATAGGCCTCACCCCTGCTTTTAACAGTCTGTTACTTAGACTGTTTTCCCATGAGAGCGAGTGCTTTGAGGATTCCATCTTCTTCCTGTAAGGACTTTTAATGGGATTTGCCCCTATGGACGATGACGACCCAAAGCTTTCATGCTTTGCTTTAATCTCTCCAGAAGATCATCACTGTCAAGTGATTTCAAGATAAAAAAGCGTCTCTTTGAGCACCCTTTATGTCCGCGCCTTGATGCAGAAAGTTCAATCCTCAACGGGTTATTCTGTGGGTATGACTTCCTGGTTTGCTTTTAAATTTTCAGCCCACTGGGTTTCAGTTTTGCTATCTCTTAAGAGATTCATCTTCTTGACCTTCTCCTGAAATCTGACTGGTGCGCCCATCATTTGGAAGTTGCGCCATTGAGACTTCATATGAAGTGCACATTGATTGAGTGTAAACTCTGACTCAGAATCCTCTGGACGCGAGTATAATGGACTTTTGCACCTGGACCGCGAGCTTTCTATACAGAGCTCGCATCTGAGGCTGTAGACTTAGAAGAATTTCAACTCAGATTGAAGGTTTCAGACTTGAATGTAGCAACCCCTGTTTATTGATTGGTCGCTAATGTTGCATATTTAGTATCATATTTTCATACTTGTTATAGAATAAAACTTTGCATTGTCCTAATTAATTGTTTGATTTATTTGCAGGCCCATTCTTTAAGAAGATGAAGAGAAATGAGCCCAAAGCCCACCAAAATTCTGAATTAAATCAGAGTTAATTCGAGCTTAGAGAATCAGGGCAAAATCAAGAGGTTGAAAACTGGTTGAGAAGAATCCTCTCAGAATCGATCGGTTAAAGCCAAGAATCAAAGGCCATTTCGTCACACTCCCGGACTCAAACTGAAAATCTAACTACAGATAAAGTCAGAAGGCCAAACCAGGGAGACCCACCAACAGTGTGTGGCCACCTGGCCATACCCTGGCCGCGGAAACGCGGCCAAAGCCGTGTTTTCGCGGCTTGGTTGGGGAGTTAGGGGAGCGTATGCTCCCCCGATCTCCCCGGGATCCTGCATGTTGGGTTTTTGCCTATAAAAAGGTAGTCTTTGCGCTGAAAATGGGACGACCATGCAGAGATAGGATTTAGACTAGTTTTTCATTTTGTAGTTTAGGTTTTTCTTTTCTTTTTATGTAATTTGTATGTAAGCTTAGGTTAGATGAAGATTCATATAAGTAAGAGAGAGAGGCTGATGTTGAGAGTGACACCGATGTACCCTCCTCCTTTCTTCCATTGTTTCTGCAAGTAATAAAGGTAAATGCTTTGTTTTTATGTTCGTATTTTCTTTTGTTTTCTTATTCCTCTTTCTACTTTACCTCGTTTGTTTTTGATGAGAATGCAAGTGAATTCCAAAGCACAAGTATAACGATGTTGTGTGAGGGCCAACGATAGTTCATGAAGACGTTCTCCTCCTCAAGATCCGCATCACTTCATGCTTGCCCCGCTTGATGATATAATGCGAACGGGGACTGAGCTCGAGCCTATGATCTATGCGTTGAACGCCCCCGAAGCAAAGGTAGAACATGCAAAGGTTTCCAGGTAAGTCATCAATCAAATTAGGTAAGTATTTCTTCATCTTCTTTCTTTTCGTTTATTTCTGTAAATTAAACCACCAACACTTATCTTCCAACTCTTTCTTTCCCCTTTCTTTGTAAATAGTCTTTTCTTTCCACCTTCTTCATCTCTCATTTTCTTTCTAACTTTAACATAATTCTTTTCCCTTTTTTCTTAAAATCAAAGAAGAATCTTCATTTTATCTTCATTAAGATTTCAATAAAGAAACGTAAACGCTTCTATCGCAAAACCCACCTTGTGGATCACGACCCGCATAACCACTTGCTATAGCGGTGAGAATTGAGCACTTGCACATCTTCATTCTAAATCTGAAGTTCTTTATTTTTATGTGCAGGTTGTACCTCAATCAAATTTTGGCGCCGTTGCCGGGGAGGGTAACGTTTTTATTGAAATCTGATTTTTATTGAAATTTTTTTAGAACTAAAACGAATTTTCTTCTCTGTTGCAGGTTATAGGGCAAGCAAAGTAGGAAATTAAAATTGCAGTAACATATAAGTGGTATTGGGCCTTTGCTCTAGAAAGCAGAGACCAATTACCCTCTGCTTTGCCGCGTTTTCGCGGCCCAAGCCGCGGTTCCGCGGCAAAAAGGAGTTGACTACTAACGTTGTTTTTTGCAGGGCTGCTTGACTTGCAAATAGGGGTGGCCAACGGGACGAATCGGGTTGATTCGTCCCGTCTGGCCAACGAATCCATGACGAGACGGGTTGGACCCGTCTCGTCACGAATCCAAACGAGACGAATCAAGAATCGGGGTAACGAATCGGGTCTCTGACCCGATTCGTTACCCTGATTCGCCGAGACGGGTTAGACCCGTCTCGCCTTTTATTATTATTTTATTTTTAAAAATTTCAAAATTTTCATGATAGGTAATTTTTTAACTTTTTGAGGGTTTAAAAAAATAAAAAAAATAAAATAGGGGTCCGAAACTAATTTTCCCGTCTCACATATATAATAATATAGGACTTAAAAAAAAAAAGAAAGAAGAGGGGTCGGGGAAATTTTCCCCGACCCGATTCATCCCGTGATTCGTCACAGGACGAATCTGACCCGTCCCGTTTAAACAGGACGGGTCAACTCGGGTTGACCCGCCCCTAAACGGGGCGGGTCCGGGTCGACCCGCAACCCGCCCTGTGCGACTCAAACGGGTCGCACAGGACGGGGCGGGGTGGGTCGAAACGGGTCGACCCGCCCCGCTGGCCATCCCTACTTGCAAAATTCTAGTTTTCTGCAATTTATTTTTCCTTATATGCCATCACCATAAGCCTGCTAATAAACCAACAGTAAAATACTTGTTGAAAAAGATAAAAAATTGATTAGACGTTTGCATTTTAGGCAGTGTCTTTTCAATTCTTTTATTTTACTGTTGAAGAGTGCTGGAGCAAGGTACGTTCGCATTGCATGTAGAATAGGACTCACCTCTTGGTTGATTTTCATTGCTTTGAGTGAATCTTATTTACATATCTTGTACACTTGCACAAACTTATCTTAAGGGCACTAACCCATAACAAGATAAGGTGGGGATTTAATCACCCTTCCTTAGCCCAAAAATCAGATTCCAAGCACTCACTAACCCAAGCCTAACTAAAAATAAGTAGACGTTGGCCCTAGGGACATCTCGGACTCAATTAGGAGATTATCCTAAGGGGGAAAAGTGTTAGAATTTGACTCCTGCAAAATCAGTGTCTAGGAAAGGGATTAAGGGCCGAAAGCCCGAAGGTTGGTGGTTATTTTATTAAGGAACATCTTTGACGGAAAATCTCCCACCAACCTTGCCCTGACCTGGCTGATTAGCTTGTGGTCAAAGTCTGCATTAAACCTCCCGTGGACAGTCTAATCAGTTAGGAGTCGTCTAGGTCAAAGGTCTACCCTAACTTGGGCTAGAATTTTTTCTTTTTTCTTTTTGTTTGTTTTTCTTTCTTTTTGTTTGTATTCCATTGTGTGATATAGCTTATAATAACAATTTTTTCAACTTCAATAATAATCCATATTACACATCAAACTCTTTTTCGGATATTACCAACCCGGCATATCATAACTTTAACCAACCTACAGTGCCGGATTGGTCTTATCCGAATCAATATAACCCATGTCCCCAATCTTATAACCATAATTTCCATAACGATTTCAACTCTTCACAGAGTCAGTGGGGATTCACCTACCCCGAGTCCATTTTCAACCAAATTGTCCTCCTTCTCCACCTAGTCCACAATATTTTCAAGATTCATACTTAGATCCACCAGTCCAAAATAGAAAACCATCAATTTTGAAAATGAGTATGCGTGAGTCCCAACAAATCTCAAAATCTAATGGACTCACAAATTTACTACCAATTCCAAGACAACACTTCATCTTTTCAACACAACAATGAACACATCACTTATGAAAATATGCTTGAAGCCGTGACTCATGCTCAAAATGCTCGAAATCGTGACATAGATATGATGGTCGAATCTCTACGTTCTCACCGTTTGACCAGTTCTGATGTCACTAACCATTCTGTTAGAGCCGAAGAGTCATGTAGTTTTGGAAATCAAGGTTCCATTTCAGAACAGTCATTTGAACTTGCCCAAACTCCAAATAATATTAATAGTTTGGCAAGTTATCCCTTGCCTGAAATCGAACTTGAAAATGAATATGATCATGAACCTCAACTTAGTGATTCAATTTTACTTCCTGATTCAATAATGACTCCGGTGTCTTCACCTGACTTCAATCTTTTTCCTGAGTCAACATTGGATCCTGTGCCAATTCATCATGAAATTGAATCACCTATTTTTGATGATCATATTGAACTTGACCAATTTTACACTTTTGAAAATCCTATTGACAAATTGGCAAGTTCTCATTTTTTTGATATTGAACTCAATGAGATATGTGACCTAGATTCTCAACTCTGTGATCCAGTTCAACTTTCTGAATCAATCTTGACTCCTATTTTGTTACCAAACTTGAGTAATATGTTAGAGTCAGTTTTGATTCCCCCACCTATCATTCCTGAACATGAATCACCAATATTAAGTCGCATTCCATTGTTGGAAAATCAATGTGGACTTGAGTTTCAACTTCTTGACTTGGACACACTTCTTGAACCAGTCTCGACTCCTGAACCTTTACTTGACTTAAGTCACCTTCCTGAGTCGGTATTACTTCCTGAGTCCAAGTCAACCGTTCTATCATTTCATACTCCATTTTGGGACGAAGTGGTTGACAAATTTGACTCTGAAATCAGTTATGAAATTTGGAAATTAGATGGGGGTCAAATACTTAATAAAAATCCTTCATGAATACACAATTTTAATGGGTTATATTAGTGAAATTTCTGGTGGGTTCCTCCGAACCCAACGAAAAGTTGATTGGGCCACATTTTGTGGACCAATCAGACCACCACCGGAACCACCACCTTAAGGTAACATTTTCCTTCCCTTTCGTCTTTTCATGTATCTATGCATTAATTCATACATTGAGGACAATGCATGAGATAGGTGTGGGGGAGGGTCTAACATAACTTTTCTTTTTATTATTAAAAATTAACATTTTCTTTACTTTTAAAAACTTTTTGAAAATAGAAACATATTTTGACATATTTTTTGTAAGAAACTAAGTTAATTTTAAGGAATAGAAAAATCCAAATTAGGATTTCTTATACTTGGTCAAAATAAGATTATTTGTTTGATTTTTAGGGTTAGGAAGATAATTTGTCAAAATAATTTAGTCTTGATCTTTATCTTGATGAAATATATACACTTCATACACTTACACACTTAGGGTTCAAAAACAAAGATTCTTATGCCTTATTAAAAAAAAAGATAAATAAATCTAATTATTGACTAGCTAGGTGCTTTGGCCTAAGCAAGCCTTAATATTTATGCGAAAGATGATTAGGTAAGTTTGAGAAAAATATATATATGAAAATCCCCTGATTAAGCTGGGTATTTGTGCCTAATAAAGCATAAGTATTCACGCCTAAAAGGGATCCATATAATAAAATCCTTAGTTTTGTGGCCTTGTTTGCTCGAGTCCTTATTCTCACCCGGTGCTCTAAGACCGTTTGGTTTGGGAGTCATCGATTAAAAGCTCGTTACATGGGCAGATTAGAAAGCCTAATAGAACTAAGGAATAATACCACCAAAAAAGAAAAAAAAAAACATATATATATATATATATAAATAAATAAGGCATAAGAGTTAGAGTTAATGAACCCTTAGTCAAAATTTTCACAATCACAAGGTGCATATGACTTAGGGTAAAGTAATAGACTAGATGAGAAGTACAATTTGACTCCTTACTTTGATTGATAACAAATTTTTGAATAGAGACTAAGTTTAGGAATGAAAAATTCAATTTTCCTATAACTTATAGATTGCTTAAATCTTACAATTATATTTCAAATATTTTCTCTTTCAAAATGCTTTTCGAAAATACTAACTCTTTATTTCTCTTTCTTTATGGATTTTGTGGGTGAAATCCACTGAAAACCCTCACGAGACAAAACTCATCCTCTAGGGGAAACCTAGAGGTTTAACGGCTTGTTGCACATGCTCAGTGCAATCGCGTGACCTGCGAAAGTGGTCTAATAATCCTTAGTATAGTTTAGTTATTTTGCTCGAGGACGAGCAAAAGATAGGTATGGGGGTGTGATTGGTCGCTAATGTTGCATATTTAGTATCATATTTCCATACTTGTTATAGAATAAAACTTTGCATTGTCCTAATTAATTGTTTGATTTATTTGCAGGCCCATTCTTTAAGGAGATGAAGAGAAATGAGCCCAAAGCCCACCAAAATTCTGAATTAAATCAGAGTTAATTCGAGCTTAGAGAATCAGGGCAAAATCAAGAGGTTGAAAACCGGTTGAGAAGAATCCTCTCAGAATCGATCGGTTAAAGCCAAGAATCAAAGGCCATTTCGTCACACTCCCGGACTCAAACTGAAAATCCAACTACAGATAAAGTCAGAAGGCCAAACCAGGGCGACCCACCAACAGTGTGTGGCCACCTGGCCACACCCTGGCCGCGAAAACGCGGCCAAAGCCGCATTTTCGCAGCTTGGTTGGGAGTTAGGGGGAGCGTTTGCTCCCCCGATCTCCCCGGGATCCTGCATGTTGGGTTTTGCCTATAAAAAGGCAGTCTTTGCGCTGAAAATGGGACGACCATGCAGAGATAGGATTTAGACTAGTTTTTCATTTGTAGTTTAGGTTTTTCTTTTCTTTTTATGTAATTTGTATGTAAGCTTAGGTTAGATGAAGATTCATGTAAGTAAGAGAGAGAGGCTGATGTTGAGAGTGACACCGATGTACCCTCCTCCTTTCTTCCATTGTTTCTGCAAGTAATAAAGGTAAATGCTTTGTTTTTATGTTCGTATTTTCTTTTGTTTTCTTATTCCTCTTTCTACTTTACCTCGTTTGTTTTTGATGAGAATGCAAGTGAATTCCAAAGCACAAGTATAACGATGTTGTGTGAGGGCCAACGATAGTTTATGAAGACGTTCTCCTCCTCAAGATCCGCATCACTTCATGCTTGCCCCGCTTGATGATATAATGCGAACGGGGACTGAGCTCGAGCCTATGATCTATGCGTTGAACGCCCCCGAAGCAAAGGTAGAACATGCAAAGGTTTCCAGGTAAGTCATCAATCAAACTAGGTAAGTATTTCTTCATCTTCTTTCTTTTCGTTTATTTCTGTAAATTAAACCACCAACACTCATCTTCCAACTCTTTCTTTCCCCTTTCTTTGTAAATAGTCTTTTCTTTCCACCTTCTTCATCTCTCATTTTCTTTCTAACTTTAACATAATTCTTTTCCCTTTTTTCTTAAAATCAAAGAAGAATCTTCGTTTTATCTTCATTAAGATTTCAATAAAGAAACATAAACGCTTCTATCGCAAAACCCTCCTTGTGGATCACGACCCGCATAGCCACTTACTATAGCGGTGAGAATTGAGCACTTGCACATCTTCATTCTAAATCTGAAATTCTTTATTTTTATATGCAGGTTGTACCTCAATCATTTATCAAACAGGGAGATGGCAATTTTCGCGTCTGATTCTCTTCGCGTCTTATATTTTAGACGCGGGTGCAAAACTAGACTGCGTTCGAATCTGTGTGTATCACAACTTTGATCGCGTCTGTTTCTGTCGCAGCAGAATTTTGATTTGCTGCGCGGGTCATCCCTGCGTCTGAAGCTTTCAGCAATAGCCGCGTCAGTCACTTAGTTTTTCTGTTGAAGTATCCTGAGCTTCTAATCTTCTGATTTTTGCTTCTCGCAGGTAGGTTTCATCATCCTTTTTCATGCTCGCTTGGCCCGTGGAGAATATTTCGGCCAGCGAACCTGTTCGATGGTCGACCACTAGAGAAGAAGTCATGGCTCCTGTTCTCGGGAGACGAGGATCTGACATCCGCCGAGACCTTATTGGATACAATGCACCAGTCATGCTTCTGGCATGGTGTGGTCACAGTGGGTATGGCGGTGGATATAGTGGTGGGTATGGTCTTGGATTCTCCCTTCACTTACCCCAGAAGTGGTATCGATGAAAGCTCCATGCTCATTGGATGACTTTCTGGTGGTGGAGATGTTCATCAACGAAGGATCATAGCCCACATCGGTTGGTCAGGTGGAATCAGAAGGTTCTGCTGCATTTCGACCTCAAGAAACACCATTGCTCTTGGTCAACGAGGAGCTTCTTCGATGTTTATGTCATGCATGGTGACATAATCAGCCTCCAAACGTCATCACAGCCCATCTTTGGCGCCCTTCCGAACATCTTGTACTTGGAATGGTGAGAAGCTTCAAGGAGTGAGTGCAACCTTTGAGAGAGAGGGACTTCTTTGTACTCCTTTATTGTAACACTCAATTTATTGTATAAGAGAGCGTTTTGTATCACTTTCATATGCCTGGATATAAATAAAAGCGACACTTTTCTTTTTGTCTCCTATTGTCTTGAACTCTTTTTTTTAGTCCGACGAATAGAAGCAAAGAATCTTTGACTTGTCAAAACTATGATGATAATCTTAACGAGTCAGATTTTATAGAGAGAGATCCTATTTCAGGAACTCAACAATGCTGTCAGAGGTGTGATGTTAACTTGACAAGGGATAAGGTAATTTTTGTGGACCCGCCACTCTATAAAGGAAAGTGACAGGTGGAACTTGTACTCCCAGGGAAGATGAGCTTTTATCAGAGGTTAGGAATTAACTTGATTAAGATCAGCTGGGGATCTAATGAAAACACTGTTAACGGTGTAATGTTAACCTAACAATGTTTTTAGGTAGACTTGTTGTTCTGTTGATGAGAATAACAAGTGAGACTAGATTCGCGGGGGACCTAGGAAAGTTTTTACCGTTAGAGGTGTGATATTAACTTAACGGGTTGAATGTAGTCTTATCAGAAGTGTGATGTTAATTTGACAAGAATGTGAGTCAGAGGTGCCATATTAACTTGACTCAAAAGCATTTCAGTTTTATTTGGGAAAACTGAAAGTATCACTGCCATAGGTGTGATGTTTAACTTAGTAGCGAGGGTAATGCTAGAGGTATAATTTGAACTTGGCATTGGTCATCTCGACTTTGACAAGGAAGTTCGAGGGAAAGTCATGGCCATAAGTGTATTGTTGAACTCGGCAATGACCTGGACGCTAGAGGTGTAGTATTAAACTTAGCATCTTTCATTTTAGCTTCGATATGGAAGTCTGAGGGGAAAATGGCTGTCAGAGGTTTAATATTGAACTTGGCAGAAGCTTAATTACTGTTAGGGTGTAATGTTAACTTAACAGTAATTTGTCAGAGGTGTGGTATTAACTTGACAAAAATTGGTTTGCGATACGAGCAATTTGAGGGCCTGCCATTCTATTGATGAGAATTGACAAGTGAAGTTTTGAAGTGCCAGAGGTATAGTGTTAACCTGACAAATTTGAAGGTTTGCTACTCCATATAGGGTTGACAAGTAAGGTTTGCACTTGATAGGGAGTATTGAAAATTTTTCATTACCAGAGGTATAGTGTTAACATAGCAATGATTGTATTTTGTAGACCTACCATTCTGTGTATGAGAATTGGTAAGGGATTTTGGAGGAGAGAGTGGAACTACATCCACTTAGGATTTTTAGCAAACCCTCAGCTATCAACGGATTTGAGGTGCCTTTACAAACTACCGTTTGAGTTGGGCTAGCCATGCTATTCCCCTCAGCATGATGAGTTGTCGAAGACTTATGTTGGTCTTAGAAGCCAACATTTTCCTCTGTCCTTAGCCGTCTGAGGCGTCGGACGTTAATGAAGATAGGAACATTAGAATCCAAGTTTCGTCTTTTGTTTCTTTAATGGTACAATCAATGCCTAATTAACTTGTCACTGATCTACCATGATGTGACCTAATAAAAGAAGGGAACTTTTCTTAGATTTGGAGCTGTGATCAGAGGTGTACTTTTAACTTGATCAGAGGAAGAGTACTATTAAGGATAGTACTTCTTCAGGAACCTGCCATTGATTGGCATCATGAGTGTATCGTCATTTGCAGTTATGAGGCGATATGATCCATTTGAGTAGACTGACTCTACTACGAATGGTCCTTCCCATTTGGGCTGGAATTTTCCTTTTGTCTTATGTGTCATTACTATAGGTCTTCTGACGGCTTAGACAAGGTCACCTTTCTTGAAAGTTCACACTTTAACTTTCTTGTTAAAGGCTCTGGTAATCCGGGCTTGGTAGAGCTCGATTTGTTGTTGGGCCTGCAGACGTTTATCATCTAAGGCTTCCAACTCTTGGAGTCGCTGTCGATGCTTCTCCTCATTTGTCATCTCTGCTGTCAAGGCGACGCGTAGAGATGGAATTTGGATTTTCAGTGGAAGCACGGCTTCACACCCATATACCAAAGAAAATGGCGTAGCTTTAGTCGGGGTTCGCACAGTTGTGCGATAGGCCCATAAGCATTCACCTAACTTGTCGTCCCAGTCACGCTGACTTTTCGAGACGAATTTCTTGAGAAGTTTGCTGATGGTCTTGTTGAAAGTTTCTGCGAGACCATTAGCGGCGGGGTAGTATGCTGTTGAGGACACACTCTGGATTTTGAACTTAGCGTAGAACCTCTGGAAAGCCTGACTGACGAAATGGGGTCCATTGTCATGGACAATTCGCTGAGGCACCCCAAAACGGTAAATGACATGATGTTTGACGAATTTGATCACGTCAGATGACTTCACCTCCTTCAAAGGAATGGCCTCAGCCCATTTGGAGAAATAATCGGTTATGGCCAAAATAAACCGATGTCCTTTTGATGATGGTGGGCTGATAGGGCCAACTACATCCATTCCCCACATTCAAATGGCCAGGTAGAGGTCGTAGAGTGAAGGTACCTGGGGCTTGATGGATGAAATCGCCATGCACTTGGCAGGCATGACATCTTTTGGCATAAGTGAAAACACCTAGAGGGGGGGTGAATAGGTGTAAATGCTAATCTAACAATCTTTTTAAAACAAGTATGAATGAATGATGCAACGATCACTCAAAACAAGACTAAGAGCCGAATACCCGGTGAAGAGCTCTGAACTCCTTCCTCGTGATTCCTCTAGATATGAGTTTGAGGAGCGTATTGCAATCTTGTTGTATGAGTAATGATCGACAATGTAGCAAGAAATGAATTTGAAGCAATAATGAAATGCACACAATATATATCACAAGGTATGAAAGAATAGCAATATCACAAGCAAGAAAGTAAGACAATAGAGAGCAAAGAGAAAATCAATCGCAAACCCAAAGTATTTGTTTCGAGGTTCGAGCCACCGCTCTACTCCCCGCCTTCACCGCCGTGAAGGGTTTCCACTATCCACCGAGGACTTTACAAGGTCTACCGAAGACCGGAGTACCGAACTCCACCACTTACAAACCTCTACCGAAGAGGTATCTCAACAAGAACAAGAAGAAGGAACAAGTAGCCAAGTGATCACCAAAAGGATCACAAACTTCTTACAACTTTCTCTTTACAACTTCCTTATAGAATGAGGATGGGATTTTCGGCTCTAGAAGTGTAGTGAGAAAAACAAACTCAGTTGTAAATGAAACTTGCTTGAGAACACAACTGAAAAACAATAGCCAAGAATGCAAGAGAGAATTGAGAGCTTTGAAACTTTTTCTTTCTTTTGATAATATGTAAACTAGGGATTTTTCTTGGTGATTTTTGCAAGAGACCAATCTCCTCTATTTATAGGGAGAGAAGGGATTAAAACACATTTAGATTAAGTTTATTTGATCAGAAAATAACCCCCAAAAAGTCAGAAAGATCCTGCCACAAAACAGGGTGAAAATCAGAATTCAGATTTTCACCAAAGAGGAAAGAGCCGTTGGCAGCTGGCAGGCTTGTCGGTCGACCGGTCCGGTCGACCGTCAGCCCTGTTGGCAACTAGCCGTTGGGCTCGGGTCGACCGGTCCGGTCGACCGGCCGCAAAGGGCAACCACAGTTTTGTATGGGCGGTCGACCGGTCGGCCGACCGACAAAAAACAGAGAGCAAACTGTTTTCGGTCGGTCGACCGGTCGGTCGACCGACAGACGTGCACAAGCGTGCACGTCCTGGACACAGGACCCGGTCGACCGGCCGGCCGACCGTCCTGGCCTGAAACAGAAAACAAAAGGGGGAATTTTGGGTTTGGGAAAAATAATTTTGTAGGAAATATGGCTAAATATCATGCTGAAAAGATAGATATACATGATATAAATAAGATATAAAATTTGTAAAAATTTGAATCATGTATAGAGACCAAAGCATGAACTTAAAAATAAATCCGAAAACTAAAAACGTATTTTGAAAAGTGTGTGTGTGTGTTCTAGAGCCAATTTTACCACAACCTCAAACTTTAACAAACTAAATCTTACATAGGTTCTAGGAGACTCCTAAGTCCTCAAGTGGGCTCCTTCATATGTGATCTTGAAAGTCTTGTATCTTGAACCCGAAATGAAATGACTTGAGCCAAAACAACCTTCCTTTAGGGAAGAACACTCCATGAAACATTAGAACCCTGAAACACACTAAAACAACAAACATGATTAGTACAAATAACTATATATGTTTTGTAATCATCAAAACACACTAAAACGGGTGATTGTGACCTTTGGGCCAACAATCTCCCCCTTTTTGATGATGACAAAACATATAGTTATTTAAACATGAGAAAAGAGCTTGGAAGCTCCCCTCAAATTATGCTATGTATAAAAGACTGATTATGTGTAAAAGTGAATGGCTATATACGTAAAGCATAAAAAGTATACAAAACACAATGCACAACAAAAACAAAATACAAGTGCATAAAACTTCAAAACTAACTATTTCTCCCCCTTTTTGTCATACATCAAAAAGGGTAAAAAATAAGAAAATTTTCTTTCAAGAATCTATAATACAAACATTTAACTCACCACAAATAAATGAAAATCTAGCATAGTCTAGAGGTTTTGTAAAAATATCGGCAAGTTAAAAATCGGTAGAAACATAATCATTATTAATATCACCTTTCTCATAATGATCTCTAAGAAAGTGATATCTAATGTCAATGTGCTTAGTTTTACTATGTTGATTTGCATTTTTAGTCATATGAATAGTACTAGTATTATCACAAAATATTTTAATATGATCAAAATGCAAATCATAGTCAAGGAGAGTATGTTTCATCCAAAGACCTTGTGCACAACAAGCTCCGGCTGCAACATACTCCGCCTCGGCGGTTGAAAGGGCTACCGAATTTTGCTTTTTGGAAGACCAAGAAACAAGACAATTACCAAGAAATTGACATGTCTACCGAATTTTGCTTTTTGGAGGACGCTTACAACGGTCTACCGAAGACCCGAGCACCGAGCTCCACCAATTACAATAACCTCTACCGAAGAGGTGTCTCCACAAGAACAAGAAGAAGGAACAAGTAGCCAAAATAATCACAACAAGATCACTAAACTCTTTTACAAACTCTTATTCTTTTACAACTTCCTTATAGAATGAGTAAGGGATTTTTGGCTCTAAGAAGTGTAGTGAGAAAACTCAGTTGTAGAGATGATTTTTGGCTAGGGAACACAACTGAAAACTAGCTCAAGAAAGAGTTGGAAATGGAGAGCTTAAACACTATTCTTTTCTCTTTGAAAACTTTGAAAACTTGAGGATTTTTCTTGGTGTTTTGTAAGAGAGTCTTCTCCTCTATTTATAGGGAGAGAAATAGGTTTAAAACAATTTATTTAGACCTTATTTGCTCTGAAAAAGATCTGGAAAACCCTGAAAAAGTCTGCCAAAAACAGTCCAAAAAACAGATTTTAGAATTGCACAAAAGAGGAAAGAGCCGTTGGGCTGTTGTAGGCCTGGCGGTCGACCGGGCCGGTCGACCGCCAGCTCAGCTGGCAAAGAGCCGTTGGCTCGGGTCGACCGGTCCGGTCGACCGTCCTCTAAGAGAAAACACAGTTTTCTTCGAGCGGTCGACCGGGGCGGTCGACCTAGAAAACCCGAGAGCAACTGCTTACAGTCGGTCGACCCGACCGGTCGGCCGACAGACGTGCACAAGCGTGCACGTCCTGGTATAGGCGCCAGTCGACCGGGCCGGTCGGCCGGTCTTGCCTGAAACAGAAAAACAGCAGCAGGACCTGGAATTTTTGTTTTAAAAAATTTTGAAGTAAAGAGTATCCAAGTATCATGATGAAAAGAGTATACATGATTTAAAAATGATATAAGTCTTTGTAAAACTTGGAGTCATGGATATTTGTCAAGTCATGAGAAAAATTTCAAAAAAAAAAAACAAAAACTCTAACTATAAAAACTTGTGTACAAAAACATGTGTGTGTATCCTAGACCCAATTTTCAAAACTCAAACTTTAACACTCTATTTCTTACATTGGTTCTAAGTACTACAAGTGCTTCAAGAGGGCTTTTCACCATAAGGTCTTCAACACTTGATTCTTGAGCCCAATTTGAGTTGACTTGAGTCCCAAATACTTGCTTATAGGGAATAAACCTTCTAGAGGAGTTAGATCCCTGAAACACACTTAAACAACAAACTTTATTAGTACAAATAACTAATATGTTTTGTAATCATCAAAACACACTAAACACGGGTGATTGTAACCTTGGGCCAACAATCTCCCCCTTTTTGATGATGACAAAACATATACGTTATTTATACAAAAATGGAAGAAGAGCTTGGAAAGCTCCCCCTCAAATAATGCTAATGTATCAAGAATGGCTATGAAGAGCTAAATACAAAAGGCATTGGAACACATAGTCATTAGAAATACATAGTTTTATCAAAAACTCAAATACATCAAAGTAATACACCATAAACAAATAAAACAACAAACACACTTATACTTTACTTATACTATTTCTCCCCCTTTTGTCATACATCAAAAGGGTTAAACAAAACAAACAAAACAAAAGAGATTTTTCTTAAGAATCCATAATGCAAACATTCAACTCACCACAAATAAAGAAAAATCTAGCATAATCCAATGGTTTAGTAAAAATATCGGCAAGTTGAAAATCGGTAGAAACATAATCAATATCAATATCACCTTTCTCATAATGATCTCTAAGAAAGTGATACCTAATGTCAATGTGTTTGGTTTTACTATGTTGATTTGCATTCTTTATCATGTGAATTGTACTAGTATTATCACAAAATATTTTAACATGATCAAAGTGTAAATCATAGTCGAGGAGAGTATGTTTCATCCAAAGAACTTGTGCACAACAAGCTCCGGCTGCAACATACTCCGCTTCGGCGGTTGATAGGGCTACCGAATTTTGCTTTTTGGAAGACCAAGATACAAGACAATTACCTAGGAATTGACATGTTCCACTTGTGCTCTTCCTATCTACCCTACAACCCGCATAGTCGGCATCCGAAAAACTGTTCATATCAAATAGTCCGGTTTTCGGATACCACAAACTCATTTCAATAGTGCCCTTAAGGTATTTAATAATGCGTTTTACCGCTACTAAATGAGACTCCTTAGGACATGATTGAAAATGAGCACAAAGACAAACGAAAAACATGATATCCGGCCTACTAGCCGTAAAAATATAATAAACTACCAATCATGCTACGATAAAGTTTAATGTCTACACTTTTACCTTGTTCATCCTTGTCAAGCTTGGTAGTTGTTGCCATGGGAGTTTTGCTCACTTTAGATCCTTCAAGCCGAACCTTTTGATTAGTTCCTTAGTGTACTTGGCTTGATTGATGAAGATCCCATCCTTCCTTTGCTTGATTTGGAGTCCAAGGAAATAGTTGAGTTCCCCCATCATAGACATTTTAAATTCTTCCTTCATGCATGATTCAAAAGCTTGGCAAAGAGATTCATTAGTAGAACCAAAAATAATATCATCTACATAATTTGCACAATGAGAATATCATTTTCTACATGTTTTGTAAATAATATTGTGTCAATTTTTCCTTTCTTAAAACCATTTGAAATTAAAAATGAAGAAAGTCTTTCATACCAAGCCCTAGGGGCTTGTTTTAAACCATAAAGAGCTTTATCTAATTTAAACACAAAATCCGGATGTGTAGGATCAACAAACCCGGGGGGTTGTTCAACATACACCTCCTCTTCAATAAAACCATTTAGAAAAGCACTTTTGACATCCATTTGAAACAATTTAAAATCTTTATATGAGGCAAATGCTAGTGTCATCCGTATGGCTCAAGCCATGCTACGGGTGCAAAGGTTTCTTCAAAATCGATTCCTTCGATTTGAGTGTAACCTTGGGCAACTAACCTAGCTTTATTCCTAACAACGTTACCCGATTCATCCAACTTGTTCTTAAAGATCCACTTAGTACCAATTGTTGGTCTATCGTGGGGCCTAGGAACAAGGTGCCAAACTTGGTTGCGCTCAAATTGATTGAGCTCCTCTTGCATGGCTAGCAACCAATATGAATCGGCCTCGGCTTCGAGGACGTTTTTGGGTTCAACATGAGAAATAAATGCATAATGTCCACAAAAATCATGAAGTTTAGAGCGAGTGGTTACCCCTTTTGATACATCACCTATGACGAGGTCCTTGGGATGATGAGGATTGTATCTCCAATCCTTTGGAAGTTGTTGAGTAGGCTCCACTTCAATTGATTGAATTTCATGTCCTTGAGCCTCTTCTACTTTAACTTCACTTCCTTCATCATCCTTTGGCTTGTCTCCCATAGTAGGTGTATCCTCCAAGGTCACTTTCTCCAAGCCTTCATCCAAAGCATCTATTTCTACAACATTCTTAACAAACAAGTTAGATTCTTCAAACTTAACATGTATAGATTCCTCAATAGTCAAAGATGATTTATTGAAGATTCTATAAGCTTTACTAGTATTAGAATAACCCACAAAAATTGCCTCATAAGCTTTAGCATCAAATTTTCCTAAATTATCTTTTGTATTTAAAACAAAACATTTGCATCCAAAACCTTGAAATATGAAACATTTGGTTTTCTAGAAAAGTACATTTCAAAAGAAGTCTTTGAAGTATTTTACACAAGAAAACACGATTTGATATATAGCATGATGTATTTACGGCCTCGGCCCACAAATAATGTGGTAGACCATATTCACTTAGTATTGTCCTAGCCATCTCTTGTAAAGTTCGATTTTTCCGTTCAACTACTCCATTTTGTTGTGGAGTTCTAGGACAAGAAAGTTCATGCTTAATTCCATGTTCTTCACAAAAAGTGGTAAAGGGTAGGTTAATGAATTCACCTCCTCTATCACTTCTTATTCTTAAAATTGAAACATCTTTTTCTTTTTCAACTCTTTTCTTAAAAGATTGGAAATATGAAAGTGCTTGATTTTTGTGTTCAAGAAAGAAAACCCAAGTAAACCGTGAAAAGTCATCAACCAAAACAAATGCAAATCTATTCCCACTTAGACTTTTGGTTGTGTAGGGCCAAATAGATCCATATGAATTAGCTCCAAAGGACGTGATGTCATGATATCCTTAATTGACTTGAAAGAAGACTTAGTTTGTTTCCTAAATTGACATGCGTCACAAACTCGGTCCTTTTCAAAACTCAAACAAGGAATACCTTTCACCATTTCCTTTGTGTTTAACCTAGATATATGGTCGAATGAAATATGCCCTAATCTTCTATGCCACAACCAAGAGTCATCATCGAGGGCTTTTAAACAAGTAATATTACAAGACATATTAGACATATCTATCATATAAACATTACTTTCACGAAAACCGGAAAACACACAAGTATTAGAAATTCTATCAATTACTTTACAAGCTACATTATCAAAAACTACATCAAAACCTTTATCACAAAGTTGACTAACACTCAAGAGGTTATGCTTGAGGCCATCAACTAAAATAACATTCTCAATTAAAGGGGATGTGCCGAGTTTTACATTACCAATACCGATGATTTTACCCTTGGCATCATCTCCGAAGGTGACGGTGCCACCTTCATGGTATCTTGATAGGGTTGCAAAGTTGTTGATGTCCCAAGTCATGTGCCTTGAGCAACCACTATCAAGATACCACAATCCTCTACGTCTTTGGGCCTTGGATGGTACCTACATCATTTAGCAAAATAGTTGACTTTGGTACCCAAATTTTCTTGGGTCCTTGAAAGTTAGTGTTGCGAACCCAAACATTATGATGAGATGCACTTAGTCTATCATAACAAAAATTAGCTAAGTGTCCTTTACGGCCACAATAAGAACATGAATACACTTTACCATACATGAATGCATGATGTGAGCGTGAAGTGTGAGCATGTTTTGGGGGTTTGCCATGATGTATAGGTTGTGTGGTATGAACATGAGCATGAGCATGATAAGCATTTTTCTTTGGGGCTTGTTTCTTAGGAAACATAGCCTCAATCTTCTTCTTATTAAACTCACAATTTTTAAAACAATTCCTAATGAGTCTATTCTTTCTTTAAGCATGGTAATCTCATTAGAATCAACTAGTAGGGACTTGCCTTTACAAGAAATCTTATACTTGTCAAAATCTTTTGGGGTGGAAACAAGAGTGGAAAGTAATTCATCTTTTTCTTTAGAAAGAGTAAAAACTTGATGATTAAGAGATTCATTTTCCTTTTTCATTTTTAAATACTTTTTCTTAAGAAAATCATAGTTATGTGATAATTCTACAAAAGCTTCTCCTAACTCATCCATGGAAAGTTCATCATTTGGAGAAGTGGAAGGGGTTACCTTGCTTGTGCTTTCATTGGCCATGAAGCATATGTTGGCGGTGTCGATTTCCTCCTCGGATTCGCTCTCGGAATCCCATGTAGCTTTCATTGCCTTCTTCTTGTGGGGCTTCTTGGAGGTGGAAGGCTTTACTTTATCCGGACACTCCGCCACTATGTGTCCCGGCCTTTGACAATTGAAGCAAATAATCTTCCTTTCTTCTGTACCTCCTTGCCATCTCCTTCTTCCTTGAAATTTAGCCTTGTTGTACATCCTCCGGACGTTCTTTACAAGAAGTGAGAGCTCTTCGTCATCTTCTTCTTCTTCATCGTCTTCGTCGGAGTGTGTGGATTGACTTTTGAAGGCTATTGTCTTCTTCTTGGAAGGAGCCATTTCTTCCCTTACCTTTCTCTCCATCTCATGGGTTTTGAGGTTCCCAATGAGACTAATTAGCTCCATCTCCTCCTTGTCATTGAGTTCCTTCAAGGTAGTTGCTTTTACTTCCCATGAAGGAGGAAGAGCCCGGATGATCTTTCTTACTCTTTGATCGTTGTCGATAGCATCACCTAGAGAAGAAAGTCCATTAGTGATCTTTGTAAACCTTGTAACCATATCATCTATGGTTTCATTTTCTTGCATGCAAAAATTCTCATATTGGGACCGAAGAAGGTCTATTTTAGCCCTCTTCACTTGTGAAGTTCCCTCATGTGTAACTAGCAAATGTGTCCAAATTTCATATGCGGACTTGCAATGAATAACTCTAGCTATATCATCATCATTAAGGGCTTGAAGAAGTGCATAGTGAGCCCTAGCATTGGCATCAAATTCTTTGGTCTCTATTTTGGGCCAAGTGGATTCATCACCGGGGGGTGCACTAAAAGGTTTGGTCACGGCCTTTGCAACTCGACTACCTAGAGATTGCAAGAAAACGGTCATCTTAACCTTCCATATGGGAATGTTAAGTCCATCAAACTTAGGGGGTGTCTTAATACCATCGGCCATCTTTACTAAGTGAGAATGAATGGAATGATTAGCAATATTAGGATCTCTCTAAGGTTGTTAAGCCAAGAGCCTAGTAACCAAGCTCTGATCCTAATTGAAAAACACCTAGAGGGGGGGTGAATAGTGTAATTGCTAATCTAACAATCTTTTTAAAATAAGATGGATGAATGATGCAACGATCTCTCAAATAAGACTAAGAGCCGAATACCCCGTGAGAGGTTCTGAACTCCTTCCTCCCAATTCCCCTTGAATGAGTTAGAGGTGCGCAATGCAACCTTGTTGTATGAGAATTGATCGACAAAATATCAATGAATGAATAATAGGCAATGATGAAGAGCACACAATATATCACAAGTAGAGGAAGTAAAATACTTGAAACAATAAGCAATAGAGAGCAATTGAAAGTAAAGCAAAATAGAGAGCAAGAGCAAAAGACAATCGCAAACACAAGTATTTGTTTCGAGGTTCGAGCCACCGCTCTACTCCCCGCCTTCACCTCCGTGAAGGGTTTCCACTATCCACCGAGGACGCTTACAACGGTCTACCGAAGACCCGAGCACCGAGCTTCACCAATTACAATAACCTCTACCGAAGAGGTGTCTCCACAAGAACAAGAAGAAGGAACAAGTAGCCAAAATGATCACAACAAGATCACTAAACTCTTTTACAAACTCTCACTCTTTTACAACTTCCTTATATAATGAGTAAGGGATTTTTGGCTCTAAGAAGTGTAGTGAGAAAACTCAGTTGTAGAGATGATTTTTGGCTAGGGAACACAACTGAAAACTAGCTCAAGAAAGAGTTGGAAATGGAGAGCTTAAACACTATTCTTTTCTCTTTGAAAACTTTGAAAACTTGAGGATTTTTCTTGGTGTTTTGTAAGAGAGTCTTCTCCTCTATTTATAGGGAGAGAAATAGGTTTAAAACAATTTATTTAGACCTTATTTGCTCTGAAAAAGATCTGAAAAACCCTGAAAAAGTCTGCCAAAAAACAGTCCAAAAAACAGATTTCAGAATTGCACAAAAGAGGAAAGAGCCGTTGGGCTGTTGCAGGCCTGGCGGTCGACCGGCCGGTCGACCGCCAGCTCAGCTGGCAAAGAGCCGTTGGCTCGGGTCGACCAGTCCGGTCGACCGTCCTCTAAGAGAAAACACAGTTTTCTTCGGGCGGTCGACCGGGGCGGTCGACCCAAAAAACCCGAGAGCAACTGCTTACAGTCGGTCGACCCGAGCGGTCGGCCGACAGACGTGCACAAGCGTGCACGTCCTGGTATAGGCGCCGGTCGACCGGGCCGGTCGGCCGGTCTTGCCTGAAACAGAAAAACAGCAGCAGGACCTGGAATTTTTGTTTTAAAAAATTTGAAGTAAAGAGTATCTAAGTATCATGATGAAAAGAGTATACATGATTTAAAAATGATATAAGTCTTTGTAAAACTTGGAGTCATGGATATTTGTCAAGTCATGAGAAAAATTTCAAAAAAAAAAAAAAACAAAAACTCTAACTATAAAAACTTGTGTACAAAAACATGTGTGTGTATCCTAGAGCCAATTTCCAAAACTCAAAACATTGGTTCTAAGTACTACAAGTGTTTCAAGAGGGCTTTTCACCATAAGGTCTTCAACACTTGATTCTTGAGCCCAATTGAGTTGACTTGAGTCCCAAATACTTGCTTATAGGGAATAAACCTTCTAGAGGAGTTAGATCCTTGAAACACACTTAAACAACAAACTTTATTAGTACAAATAACTAATATGTTTTGTAATCATCAAAACACACTAAACACGGGTGATTGTAACCTGGGCCTACAGTTCCTTTGTGTACTTGGCTTGATTGATGAAGATCCATCCTTTCTTTACTTGATTTGGAGACCAAGGAAATAGTTGAGCTCACCCATCATAGACATTTCGAATTCTTCCTTCATGCATGATTCAAAAGCTTGGCAAAGGGTTTCATTAGAGAACCAAAAATGATATCATCCACATAAATTTGCACAATAAGAATATCATTTTCAACATGTTTTGTAAATAAAGTAGTATCAATTTTTCCTTTCTTAAAACCATTTGAAATTAGAAATGAAGAAAGCCTTTCATAACAAGCCCTAGGGGCTTGTTTTAAACCATAAAGAGCTTTGTCAAGTTTGAAAACAAAATCCGGATGTGTAGGATCAACAAACCCGGGGGGTTGTTCAACATACACCTCCTCTTCAATAAATCCATTTAAGAAAGCACTTTTAACATCCATTTGAAAAAGCTTAAAATCTTTATATGAAGCAAATGCAAGTGTCATCCGTATGGCTTCAAGCCATGCTACGGGTGCAAAGGTTCTTCAAAATCGATACCTTCGATTTGGGTGTAACCTTGGGCAACTAACCTAGCTTTATTCCTAACAACTTTACCCGACTCATCCAACTTGTTCTTAAAGATCCACTTAGTACCAATTGTTGGTCTATCGTGGGGCCTAGGAATAAGGTGCCAAACTTGGTTGCGCTCAAATTGATTGAGTTCCTCTTGCATGGCTAGCAACTAATAAGAGTCGGCCTCGACTTCGAGGACGCTTTTGGGTTCAAAGTGAGAAATAAAAGCATAGTGTCCACAAAAATCATAAAGTTGAGAACGAGTAGTTACCCCTTGAGATACTTCACCTAAAACAAGGTCCTTGGGATGATGTGGATTGTATCTCAATTACTTTGGAAGTTGTTGAGTAGGCTCCACTTCAATACCTTGAATTTCATTCCCTTGAGCCTCCTTTTCTTTAGCTTCATTTCCTTCATCATCCTTTGGCTTGTCTTCAATAATAGGTGAGTCCTCCAAAGTGACTTTCTCCATGCCTTCATGCAAAGAATCTATTTCTACAACATTCTAAACAAACATATTAGATTCCTCAAATTTTGCATGTATAGATTCTTCAATAGTCAAAGATGACTTGTTGAAGACTCTATACGCTTTACTAGTATTTGAGTATCCTACAAAAATTGCTTCATAAGATCTAGCATCAAATTTACCTAAGTTATCTTTTGTATTCAAAACAAAGCATTTGCATCCAAAAACCTTAAAGTAAGAAACATTTGGCTTTCTAGAAAAATAGATCTCAAAAGATGTTTTGAAGTATTTTGCATAAGAAAACACGATTTGATATATAGCATGATGTATTAACGGCCTCGACCCACAAATAATGTGGGAGACCGTATCACTAATCATTGTCCTAGCCATCTCTTGTAATGTCCAATTTTTTCGTTCAACTACTCCATTTTGTTGTGGAGTTCTAGGACAAGATAGTTCATACTTAATTCCATGTTCTTCACAAAAAGTGATAAAGGGTAGGTTAATGAATTCACCTCCTCTATCACTTCTTATTCTTAAAATTGAAGAATCTTTTTCCTTTTCAACTCTTTTCTTAAATGCTTAAAAATGTGAAAAGGCTTGATTTTTGTGCTCTAAAAGAAACCCATGTAAAACGCGAAAAATCATCAACCAAAACAAATGCAAAACGATTCCCACTTAGGCTTTTGGTTTGAGTAGGACCAAACAAATCCATATGGATCAACTCCAAGGGACGTGATGTCATGATATCCTTGATTGACTTGAAAGAGGACTTGGTTTGTTTCCCAAGTTGGCACGCGTCACAAACGCGATCCTTTTCAAAGTTCAAGCAAGGAGTACCCTTCACCATGTCCTTGTTGTTTAACCTAGATAGATGGTCAAAAGAAATGTGGCCTAATCTTCTATGCCACAACCAAGAGTCATCATCGAGGGCTTTTAAACAAGTAATATTGCAAGACATATTAGATAAATCAATCATGTATATATTGCTTTCATGAAAACCGAAAATATACATGTGTTAGATTGTCTATCAAAAACTCTACAAGCTATGTTATCAAAAATAACATCAAAACCTTTGTCACAAAGTTGACTAACACTCAAGAGATTATGCTTGAGGCCATCAACTAAAACAACATTTTCTATTAAAGGGGATGTACTAAGTTTAACATTACCAATACCGATGATTTTTTCGTTGGTATCATCTCCGAAGGTGATGGAGCCACCTTCATGGTATCTTGATAGGGTTGCAAAGTTGTTGATATCCCAAGTCATGTGCCTTGAGCAACCACTATCAAGATACCACAACCCTCTACGTCGTTGCGCCTTGGAAAGTACCTACATCATTTAACAAATTTATTGACTTTGGTACCCAAATTTTCTTGGGTCCTTGAAAGTTAGTACTTCGAACCCAAACATTATGATGTGAAGCATTAAGTCTATCATAGCAAAACTTAACTAAGTGACCTTTACGGCCACAATATGTGCATGAAAATACCTTCCCATACATGAATGCATGTGTGTGTGTGGGGGGTGAGCATGTTTGGGGGGTTTTGCATGATGTAGAGGTTGTGATGTATGAACATGAGCATGAGCATGAATAGCATGAGATTATTTCTTAGAGGCTTGTTTCTTAGGAAACATAGCCTCAAGTCTATTCTTATCAAATTCACATTTTTTCAAAATAACTCCTAAAGAATCAATTTTCTCTTTTAGCATGACAATCTCATTTTTCTCAACTTGTGGAGACTTACCTTTACAAGAAATCTTATAATTATCAAAATCTTTTTGGGTGAAAACAATAGTGGAAAGTAATTCATCTTTTTTTTTAGAAAGAGTGGAAACTTGATGATTAAGAGACTCATTTTCCTTTTTCATTTTTAAATACTTTTTCTTGAGAAAATCATAGTTGTGTGAGAGTTCCTCAAATGCTTCTCCTAATTCATCCATGGAAAGCTCATCATCAAAAGAAGCGGAAGGGGTTACCTTGCTTGTGCTTTCATTAGCCATGAAGCACATGTTGGCGGTGTCAACTTCCTCCTCGGATTCACTTTCGGAATCCCATGTAGCCTTCAATGCTTTCTTCTTGTAAGGCTTCTTGGAGGTGGAGGGCTTGACTTTATCCGGGCACTCCGCAACAATGTGACCCGATTTTTGGCAATTGAAGTAAATAATTTTCTTCTCTTCTTTACCACTTGCCATCTCCTTCTACCTTGGAATTTTGCCTTGTTATACATCCTCCGAACGTTCTTAACAAGAAGTGAGAGCTCTTCGTCATCTTCTTCTTCATCGTCTTCGTCGGAGTATGAGGATTGACTCTTGAAGGCAATAGCTTTCTTCTTGGAAGGAGCCATTTCCTCCCTTACTTTTCTCTCCATCTCATGGGTCTTGAGGTTCCCAATGAGACCTATAAGCTCCATCTTCTCCTTGTCATTGAGTTCCTTCAAGGTAGTTGCTTTGACTTCCCATGAAGGAGGAAGAGCTCGGATGATCTTCCTTACTCTTTGGTCGTTGTCAATAGCATCACCTAGAGAAGAAAGTCCATTAGTGATCTTTGTAAATCTTGTAACCATATCATCTATGGTTTCATTATCATGCATAGAGAAATTTTCATATTGGGAACGAAGAAGGTCTATTTTATCCCTCTTCACTTGTGAGGTTCCCTCATGAGTAACAAGCAAGTGAGTCCAAATTTCATGTGCGGATTTACAATGAATTACTCTAGCAATATCATCATCATTAAGTGCTTGGAGTAATGCATAGTGTGCCCTAGAGTTAGCATCAAATTCTTTGATCTCAATTTCGGACCAAGTGGACTCATCACCGGTGGGTGCACTAAATGGTTTGGTCACCGCCTTTGCAATCCGGCTTCCTAGGGATTGCAAGAAAACAGTCATCTTAACCTTCAATATGGGAAAGTTAAGGCCATCAAACTTTGGGGGGTCTTAATTCCATCGGCCATATTTACTAAGTGGAAGTGTGAGAAATGATTAGCAAATAGTGGATCTCTCTAATGTTGTTAAGCCAAGAGCCTAGAGACCAATGTTCTGATACGAATTGAAAACACCTAGAGGGGGGGTGAATAGGTGTAAATGCTAATCTAACAATCTTTTTAAAATAAGTATGAATGAATGATGTAACGATCACTCAAAACAAGACTAAGAGCCGAATACCCGGTGAAAGGCTCTGAACTCCTTCCTCGTGATTCCTCTAGATATGAGTTTGAGGTGCGTATTGCAATCTTATTGTATGAGTAATGATCGACAATGTAGCAAGAAATGAATTTGAAGCAATAATGAAATGCACACAATATATATCACAAGGTATGAAAGAATAG
The DNA here is from genome assembly GCA_038442645.1 of Agave tequilana. Lineage (NCBI taxonomy): Eukaryota > Viridiplantae > Streptophyta > Magnoliopsida > Asparagales > Asparagaceae > Agave > Agave tequilana. The sequence continues at coordinate 122,041 of JAVJIF010015705.1, forward strand.
CAATATCACAAGCAAGAAAGTAAGACAATAGAGAGCAAAGAGAAAATCAATCGCAAACACAAAGTATTTGTTTCGAGGTTCGAGCCACCGCTCTACTCCCCGCCTTCACCGCCGTGAAGGGTTTCCACTATCCACCGAGGATTTTACAAGGTCTACCGAAGACCGGAGTACCGAACTCCACCACTTACAAACTCTACCGAAGAGGTATCTCAACAAGAACAAGAAGAAGGAACAAGTAGCCAAGTGATCACCAAAAGGATCACAAACTTCTTACAACTTTCTCTTTACAACTTCCTTATAGAATGAGGATGGGATTTTCGGCTCTAGAAGTGTAGTGAGAAAAACAAACTCAGTTGTAAATGAAACTTGCTTGAGAACACAACTGAAAAACAATAGCCAAGAATGCAAGAGAGAATTGAGAGCTTTGAAACTTTTCTTTCTTTTGATAATATGTAAACTAGGGATTTTTCTTGGTGATTTTTGCAAGAGACCAATCTCCTCTATTTATAGGGAGAGGAAGGGATTAAAACACATTTAGATTAAGTTTATTTGATCAGAAAATAACCCCCAAAAAGTCAGAAAGATCCTGCCACAAAACAGGGTGAAAATCAGAATTCAGATTTTCACAAAGAGGAAAGAGCCGTTGCAGCTGGCAGGCTTGTCGGTCGACCGGTCCGGTCGACCGTCAGCCCTGTTGGCAACTAGCCGTTGGGCTCGGGTCGACCGGCCGCAAAGGGCAACCACAGTTTTGTATGGGCGGTCGACCGGTCGGCCGACCGACAAAAAACAGAGAGCAAACTGTTTTCGGTCGGTCGACCGGTCGGTCGACTGACAGACGTGCACAAGCGTGCACGTCCTGGACACAGGACCCGGTCGACCGGCGGCCGACCGTCCTGGCCTGAAACAGAAAACAAAAGGGGGAATTTTGGGTTTGGGAAAAATAATTTTTGTAGGAAATATGGCTAAATATCATGCTGAAAAGATAGATATACATGATATAAACAAGTTATAAAATTTGTAAACATTTGAATCATGTATAGAGACCAAAGCATGAACTTAAAAATAAATCCCAAAACTAAAAACCGTATTTTGGAAAAGTGTGTGTGTGTGTTCTAGAGCCAACTTTACCACAACCTCAAACTTTAACAAACTAAATCTTACATAGGTTCTAGGAGACTCCTAAGTCTTCAAGTGGGCTCCTTCATATGTGATCTTGAAAGTCTTGTATCTTGAACCCGAAATGAAATGACTTGAGCCAAAACAACCTTCCTTTAGGGAAGAACACTCCATGATACATTAGAACCCTGAAACACACTAAAACAACAAACATGATTAGTACAAATAACTATATATGTTTTGTAATCATCAAAACACACTAAAACGGGTGATTGTGACCTTTGGGCCAACAATAAGTGATGGCGTCAGCAATCATCTTGGGCCAATAATATCCCAACTTTTGGAGTCGATATGCAAGTTTTGGGCCAGGTTGATGGGCTCCACACATACCGTCATGGGCTTCTTTCAATATGTCCTGTGCCTCTTTTGGTGAAAGGCAGCGGAGTAAGATCCTGTCATGCGATCGACGATACAATGTTCGCATAATCGCATTATAGTAGAATTTGGGGGCTTTCCTTCGAATGGCAGCCGCTTCTTTGGTGTCTTCAGGCAGGATGCCGTATAGGACATAATCAATGTAAGGGAATTGTCAGTCTCTAGACTCTGGGCCGGTTGACGACTCGAGAACTTATTTGTCTTGACGATCACCCGTTGACTCCTGGTAGTCCTCAAGAATAATTCTCGGACAATACAGGTCGTGGCTGTGGACAAATATTTTCTCCACTGCTCCGGCTGGAAGGGCTAAGGAGGCAGCGAGGGACGCTAGTGCATCTGCATGCGCATTTTGCTTGCTTGGTACATGGTCAATGTAAAAGTTGGTGAACCTCTTGGCCATGTAGACAGTTGCGTTGTAATAGGGTATTAGATCTTCATGTCTGACTTCGTACTCCCGCGAACTTGGCTGACGATGAGTATAGAGTCACCATATGCCTCGAGATTTTTAACGCCAACCTCATCGGCGAGTTGCATTCAATCAAGAGGGCATTGTATTCTGCTACATTGTTGGAACAAGGCTCGGTTAACGAGACAGCTCAAGGAATCACATAGTTCTGTGGGGAGACGAGTACTACTCATACTTCTGCCACTATATGTCCTTTTGGGCTTGTTCTCGATGCACCGTCAAAGAAAAGTTGCCACACTTGCCTTTCGAAGGATGTCTGAGTCTGGCAGGCTTCAGCGACCTCGTCTGGGAGATCCTCGTAAAATTTGGCTGCCCTCGGATCTGGATGCTCAGCCAGGAAATTGCCACAGCTTGTCCCTTCACAGCTTTTTGTGGTAAAAAGTGCATTTCATATTGGGATAGCAATATGGCCTATTTTGCCAGTCGGCTGTTTAACGATGAAGGCTTTGTCATAAGTAACCTCAGGGGGTTGACTTTTGATATGACGTTTATTGTCTGGCCTACCAAATAGTGTCGCATTTTCTGAACAGCGAACACCAACGCCAAACATTCCTTCTCGATCGGGTTGTACCGGTGTTCGGCCCCGATCATTGTTCTACTCAAATAGTAGATCGCTTGCTCTCGTCCTTGATCATCGTTCTGAGCTAATAAGGCGACTAAAGAATGATCCATCGCTCGGACGTATACCAGGAAAGGTTTTTCGGACACTGGAGCTGCAAGGACTGATGGCTGTGTGAGGTACTGTTTAATTTCCTCAACGCTTGCTGGCAAGCGTTGTCCAAATGAACGAAACACCCTTCTTCATTAATTTGGTAAAGGGTTGGCATCTTTCGGAGAGATTTGAGATAAACCTTCGGATGTACGCCAATCGTCCTTGCAATCCCCTGAGCTCCTTGAGATTTCTCGGAGGTTGCATCTCCTGGATAGCGCGAACCTTTTTCGGATCCAAATGAATTCCTGTGGAAGTCACTACAAACCCTAGGAACTTGTCGCTGGCCACCCCCAGAAAAGATTTGGTAGGTTCATCTTCAATTGATGGGCCCGCATGATATCGAAGACAGCCTTTAGATCAGTTATATGATCACCTTTAGCGCGACTTTTTACTGCGATGTCGTCAACATAGCATTCCACCGTTTTGCGCATGTGTTTGTGGAAAATGGCATTCATGGCCCTTTGATATGTTGCCCCTGCATTCTTCAGTCCGAAGGGCATGACGGTGTAGCAGTATACCCCCAGTGGTGTCCTGAAAGAGGTATGTTTTTTCGTCGTCAGGATACATTTTGATTTGATTATATCCTAAAAATCCATTCATGAAGGACATTCGCTCGAATTCACATGTGTTATCAATCATGACATCTGTGATTGGCAGTGAAAATTCATCCTTGGGACAGGCCTCGTTCAGATCATGAAAATCAATACAGATTCGGATCTTTCTGTTCTTTTTAGCAATGGGGACGATGTTGGCTACCCAATCAGGATGTTGTTCTTCTCTAATGAAGCCAGAGTCTATAAGCTTTCTGACTTCTGATTGAATTGCCTTCATTATTTCTGGACGGAACCGTCGCTGTTGTTATTTGACAGGCTTTACGTCCGTATTAATGTTGAGGCGATGCATAGCCACATGAGGATCAAGTCCAGGCATGTCCTCGTAATTCCAGGTAAAGACATCTATATATTCTTGCACAAGAGATATTAGATCTTTTTTCTCCAAAGGTGATAGACCTTCGCTTATAAAGATGGGCTTAGGATTAGCCTCATCTCCTAGATTGATCTGAACAACCTTATCTTCTGTGGGTGGCTCGCGCTGTTCAAAGCGAGTATCCCAAAGAGAATTTAAGTGTTTGATCCAAGGATCTGTATCAGATTGGATCATTTCTTCATCTTCATCTTCCAGGTGGCTTGTTGAAACCATATTCACTGAAAGTTCTCTGAAAATGTTGTCGACACTAACATCTGACTCCCACGATGACGTGCCAGATGAGTAATCATGGCATAATGACTCTTCAGACTCAGAGCTGATGGGATCGGAGTTAACACATAGCCCAACCCCATGCGAGTCCGATGATAATAATCAGGGGTTTTCCCTTTTGGTACAAAAGATCGGAGTAGTGTTCTCCTTCCTTTGCCGAAATTTAACCCTGGACCATTCGTCAGATCATACCCCATGCTTCCCATCATTCTGAGTGCCTTTGGCTCATAATGACCGAACTGAGGGGATTCCTCCTCGCCTTCTGATTCTTCACAGGTCATTGGTTCGGATTCAACTCGTCCGAAAAGAATTGATCTTTGGCCTTTCCGTCTCGCTGGAACCATGAATATGGATTCTTGCGCATTACCAGCATCTCGGTATATTTCGAAGGACGATTTCATTGGTACATGCAATGATGTCAAAGCATCCATTGCCGACCAGAGACCATCATCCACCTCGGTACTAGTGTCTGACGGCACTGAATCAGAAGCAAATACAGAGAAATACGCCAAATCTAATTCTTCATTAATATACCATCCGCCTACATCATCGGTGGTATTATCAACATCGAGCTTATTAATGCCTGTTACAAGTGGATCTAGTTCCCACATGCACTCTTCTTTTTTTCGGCTCGGTGTCGGCTTCATTACCAGAGTCGGGCTCTTCTGGTTGTAGGATTTCATCTATTTCCACAGAGTCCTGATACAGGAGAGAATCTGTGAAATAATTCTCCACTCCCTTGAACGGATGCCTTTCGACAATCAACGTTCGCACCTTTCCACTCCATTCGATGTATTTCATGACTTGGTGGAGAGTAGAGGGAACGATAGAATTACGATGAATCCATGGTCGTCCCAACAGCAAATTGTAGGAGGTGTCAGCATCTATCACGTAGTATGTCACCTCCGACCTTAGGTCCCCAATCTGACATTTGAGCTTGACCTTCCCATTGGACGGGTACTATTGGCATTGAACCCATAAATAGTAGTCTGGGTGGCGCTCAAACGGTGAGTAGGAATCCCTAGATGTTGCATGACCCGGCGAGGCATAATGCTCAATGCGGACCCAGGATCTACCTGAATGCGGTTCACCTCAGACGATCCAATTGTTGGCCCAAAGGCCTTCCACACTAGTTTTGATGATGATTAACTCATGTAGTTATATTTACTAATAATCTTGTGTTGTTTAAGTTTCAGATCATTAACCAAGATATTAGTTGGTGATTAGCTTCAACAAGGTTTTAGAAGCTTTTCATGATGATTCCAGGGCCAAAGCATCAAGATCATACCTTGCCTAGCTCATGGATCACGGTGATTGTGGATCGAGTCGCCTTGAAGATGAAGATCGTCAAGAAGACTTAGGTATCCATAGTTTAGTTAGCGTGTTTAGATCCAATTTGTAAAGCTTAGTATAGTTGATATGCTCAAGTGCACAAACACACACGTTTTCATGTTTTGGATTTGGTTTTCATGAATAGTAGATCAAAACAAGTTTACTTTATTTCTATGTATATTAGATGTATTCTAGATATACATACATGGTTTAACTTGCTAGACAAACTTATTTTGATATCCCTATTCATGTGTTGAAAAATCAAGTTTGATAAAAATACAAGTTTTATTTTTGATAAAATTTGCAAGACTCAAAAATGAATTGATATGATTGATATATGTCTTGAAAAGTTTATCACAAGTTTGTGTTTCCATATAAAATGATAAAACTACTTTTGGTGATTTTTAGAAGTGTTAAAAGATTTTTAGAAAAATATTTTACACTGTTTTTCTGACCCAGATTTCTGTTCCAGGCTTCAATCAGTCGACTAGTCAACCTGACCTAGTCGACTTGGGTGAAGTCGGTCGACCGGGCCGGTCGACCGACGTGCACAAATCTGTGCACGTTTGGAGGCACTGGGACGGTCGACCGCTCGGGTCGACCGGGGCACTTACAGTGCTCTCTGTTTGTTTCGGTCGACCGGGCCGGTCGACCGCAGTTGCCCAACGGTCATATTTCTGACCGTTGGCGGTCGACCGGGCCGGTCGACCGTTGCCTGTCAGAGCTGCCAGCTCAGCTCTAACGGCTAGTTTTGTATTGGGGCTATATATACCCCATCTCTTCATAGTTTTTGTAGAAGTTTTTAAGTGCAAAAATTTCAAACCTTCTTAAGTGTTTTTAAAGAGTTTTCAAAAGTATTTGGGGCTTTAATCTTTCAATCTTTATTGTTTTAGGTTTTTAGAAAAATCAAAGAAAAGAGGATTTTGGGAGATTTGTCTTGTTTTCATTCTATATCTTTTGCAAGAATTTTCCCAAGTGTTTTTCTTTGTTGCTTGTTTTTCAAACACCTAGTTTTCCACACTTGAGCTATCTTCTATCCTAATCTATTAGGATCATTTGTTTTGTGAAAAAAGAAAAAGGAAAGAGGTTTGTGGTTGAAAGAGACCACCTATTGTAAACCCTTGATTTCTTGGTCGCTCCCTCTTTGGTAGAGGTTAAGGTTGTGATTTGGGTTGTTGGTTTGCTCCCTCTATTGTGAGGTGGAGATTGGTGTTTACTCCCTCTTGGTGAGGTGGAGTTGGTTGTAGGTTTGTATCCCTCAAGTGTGAGGTGGATTGGTTGTTGTTTTGGCTACGGGCCTACCCCTCTTGTGTGAGGAGGTATTTGTTTGAGAGAGGAGTTAGGTACTCCATTGTTGTACAAATCCTTCTCGGTGAAGGTTCCCTCGGTGGAAGTCCTCGGTGGACGGTATAGTGGATTGGAAATCCTTCACGGTGGTGTAGGCGGGGATGTAGAGCAAGGGTGCTCGAACCTCGAAACATATCATTGTGTTTGCGTTTGATCCACTTGTCTCTAAACTCTCTCTCTTTACATTTGTGCATAGCATCATACTTATTGCCATATCATTCTTATCATACTTGCTTGCATTTGTGTTGTGCCTTGTATTGATTCATATTGATATATCGTCTTATATGCTGGTTGTTTGTGTGTGCCTCACTTGTACTTAATCAATAAGAGCTTCACATAGCACCTCAACCTATTCAGGGGAATCAAGAGGAGTTAGTCCAGAGCCCTTCACGGGAATTCGGCTACACTTGTTGATTGTACTAAGTGTGTTTGCAAAATTGCATTAGCTTCCGCATTTAGCGCACTTAGTTTGCATTTAGTTTTAGATTAGCACTAACACCTATTCACCCCCCCTCTAGGTGTTCCTTTCAATTGGTATCAGAGCTAGTGCTCCTGATACTTATGCTTAACATCTTAGGAGTGAGATCCTTTGTTTGCTAATCTATTTTTTGCATTGCTTGTTTTGCACACATATAGTTTATCATGGCTTTCATGACCCCACCTATGTATGACCCTTCCAACATTCATGTTTGGAAGATTAGGATGACCGTTATTTACAAACCCTAGGTCATAAAGTTTATCTTGCCATTACCAAGGAATCCTTCCTTAGTGATAGCAATCATATAGGGGCCAATGCACATGCCCTAGAGGCCATTAGAAGCACTTTATCTAAAGATTATCTTATGTGTGTTTCTAACATTGATTCCGCCTTTACAGTGTGGAATTTGTTGACAACAACCACCACCTCCGAGCTTCAAGTGCCAAACCAACCGGAGGAATCTAGTGGAGAATCCAATTCACAATGCTTCATGGTCCAAGGGAATGACTCCCTTGAGGTACACTCGGAAACTCCATTAGATAGTGATGATGATGCTAGTTCTTCAAATGATCATATTGATGCCCATGCTTTGAATGAAGAACTTTATATTGTGTGTGAAAGACTAATAGAAAAATATAATTTGTTGAAAAAGAAAAGTCTAGAAATTGAAAAAGAAAATAAAAGTTTGCATTCTAGACTTGATTGTGTTTTGCAAGAGAAGGTTGAGGTCTATAATGAAAGGGATTCATTAAGATCTAAATTAGACCTTGCACTAAAAGAAAATGATTTTTTAAAATCTAAAAATGATTGCCATGCTATTTTGAAGAAAAATGAAAATTTATCTTCTAAAGTTGATTTTGTTGTAAAAGAAAATAATTCTTTGAAAATAAAAATTGATTCTATTTCAAAGGATTTAGAAATTTGTTTAAAGAAAAATAAAGTTTTGCAAAATAAAATTGATGCACATGTTTGCCATGCTAGTGTAGCTTCTTCATCTAGTCTACCTAATACTTGTACCTCTTCTTCTAAGATTAATGATGATATTTGTATGTTAAAGAAGAGAGTAGATTGTTTGGGCTCCACTATGAGCCAATGTGCTAAGAACCATACACGCTTGGAAACCTTGGTTCGAAAGAAACAAGTTCCATCCTTTATGCATGCACACCCTCCACGGCATACACATGCTCCACACGAACACCATCAACACATGTATGCTCATGTGTACACATGTACACATTGTGGCCGAAAAGGTCATCTTGCTAAATTTTGCTATGATCGTTTACATGTTAAGAATTTAGCAAAGAAGTTTGTTTGGGTTAGAGAAGGGACTAACCCCCATGGACCCAACAAGATGTGGGTACCAAAGACCACCCCTCCTATTATTTTTGATGTAGGTGTGGGCTCTCACATGACGTGAGAGTGATGACACCTTGGAGTGGATGCGTTCCGGACTTAAAAGGAAATCAATTGGATGCATCACTTTCAAGGGAAGATTTGGTGGAGATGACCACCATGTTTGGAGACAAGGAGAGTTGCCTTCTAGGTTTTGGTAACAATTCTTAACTCCTTATTATTGTTTACATGCTTTCATATTGATGTTTATAGCATGTTTTCATTGTCTATGGATTAGTGTGTAAATATCACATTTATTAGATCCTTGACATATATGTATAGTATTTGAGACACACATGCTTGCATGAACCCATACTTAGTGTTCTCACTTTTGTTTAAACTATAATGTACATCATGAATCTAATACATGTGAATTTATATAGTAATCATGTTTTAGTTTTATCATGATGATTTTTATATTGTATTTTGATGCTCCATGTTAAGATTACTTGTTTAGATGTTAGTTTTCATTAAGACTAGGATTTATACTTGTGCATATAGTGGGCCACAAATAAATTTATATATGTTTGAGCTTGATTGCTTATTTGAACCCATTAGATGTGCTAGTATAGTCTAGTTTTGATGATTCATGCATTTTAAACTTGTATTCCTATTTTTGAATTTGCTTTATGAGTTCTCACTTCATGTATATGTTTGTATTGCCAAACTTTAAAATATACATGTATACCCCTTGAGTCATTTGCCTTTCATGCTAATCTATATATGGACTCAATTGTGTTTAAGGATATGTATGTATACTTATTGTGTTGACAATTCATACATATACCTTGAAATGAAATGTGTTTTGGTGAAGATTTAGTTTTTTCTTGATTTTGTGTTTAATTGTTTAACTTCATGTATATGTCTATCTTGTCCAAACTATTAGATATACATAATTATCCTTTTGAGCCACGTGCCTTAATGCATATATCTTGTGGACTCTTTATGTTTTGGATATGTATGTATACTTTAGTTTGTATTAGACATACATATACCATGAAGATTAAATAAGTTTTGATGATTTTCGTGTTTTCAATGTTTAAGGAATAATTGAGCTTAATGAAAATTTTCATGATTATGATATTCACATTGTATTTGTACACTCACTTTTATTGATTACTCAAGTTTTGTTTTCATGAGTCAAAATTATGCCTAATTGAATTAGAGTGTTGATTATCATGTGTATTTCATGTTTTATGAAAATTATTTTTTAGTTTATTCCTTGCTTGAAGGATTTCGCACTAGTTAACAAGTTTTTTCATTTTGACTAGTTCGTATTCTTCAATTTGGTAGTGATTTTCAAACAAAACTACATTTTCAAATCTATTTTTGAAAACTCCTACCTTCTATGGGCGGTTGGATGGGAGATCATGCTCATGTATACTTTACTATGAAAATCATTTTAAACTTGAACCATGATTGGGTGGTAGATTATATGAGTTATACCATGCTTTTATTGTTATGTCAATTGGTATCATTGAACTCTTTCAATTGGTATCATTTTGATCTTTGTGTATACTCATATGTTTATTGTGTATGTATATTTTCAATTGGTATCATCTATTGGTGATTGGTACTCATTCTATTTCATACACATATACTTATTTTATTTGTGCTTAAGATATAAATTTTCACAAAATCTCGTTTATGCTAGTGCTTGAGCTTCAATTTTGTTTCAATTGATTACTTTTAAATTGGTATCAAGCCCATGCATCTTTTAGTGGTATTTCATAAAGGGGGAGAAAATTCAATTTTGTCTTTCAATTGGTGACTCTTCAATTGGTATTTGTTTCCCACTCCCTACTTTATGATTGAAAATTTCATATTGGTATCATATGTTTAATATGAAAATTATTTACAATGGTATCAAAATTATGTTTAGACATTCAAAATTTATTATGTTTAATTTCAATTGATATCAAGATGTTTCATGTGTTTTTGCTTAAAATTGGTATCTAAAATTTTGTTTTTAAGAAAAATACAAAAGTTTTGATTTATATTGACTATATGCAAGGAGAGCTTAACATCTCTTCTACATATAGATTCATGTTGAGGTATTGTGTATTGAAGAGCTTAACATCTCTTCTTTATGTGATACACGTGTGTAGGGGGAGCTTCACATCTCCTCTTATGCATTACATAATGTGTGTTATGTGAATTAGGGCTTAACATCCCTCTTTCATGTAATGCATATGTGTAGGGAAGCTAACTTAGCGTCTTCCTCTTCATGAATGTATATAGCATATAACATCTATTGATCTTTGTTTATTTTCAATGATATCAAGATGCTTCATTGACATATTTATCTATTGATATCATGTTGTTTATAGTCACCCCTTATTGACCTTGTTTTGTTTTAGACAAAAGGGGGAGAACATTGTTTTATTGTTTGATTGACTTAAAAGGGGAGAAAGATTTTTACCCCTTATTTTATTGTTTGGATGTTTAACCCCTTCTTGATCTTTTTGTTTGACAAAAAGGGGGAGAAAAATTTGTTTGATTTGATTTTACTTTGAACCCTTGTTGATGATTGACAAAAAGGGGGATAAGTATTTGAGTTTATGCATGTTTTCATTGCTTAAGGGGGAGAAGTATTTGTCTTCCTTGTTATTTATGCATATATGTTTTTGTATTGAAAATAGGAGAAAAAGATTTTGATTTATACTTGTTGCATGTTTATCTCCATACTTGCATACATATTCATGTGCTCCATTTCCATATCTTATTATTTATGTCTATGCATGAGTTAAGGGGGAGCTTCTTTGAAGCTTAACTTTATCCATGCATATATAAACTCCATGAGTTTTGTCATCATCAAAAACGATCCAATTGTTGGCCCAAAGGCCTTCCACCCTAGTTTTGATGATGATTAACTCATGTAGTTATGTTTACTAATAATCTTGTGTTGTTAAGTTTCAAATCATTAACCAAGATATTAGTTGGTGATTAGCTTCAACAAGGTGTTTAGAAGCTTTTCATGATGATTCCAGGGCCAAAGCATCAAGATCATACCTTGCCTAGCTCATGGATCACGGTGTTGTGGATCGAGTTGCCTTGAAGATGAAGATCGTCAAGAAGACTTAGGTATCCATAGTTTAGTTAGTGTGTTAGATCCAATTGAAAGCTTAGTATAGTTGATATGCTCAAGTGCACAAAAACACACGTTTTCATGTTTGGATTTGGTTTTCATGAATAGTAGATCAAAACAAGTTTACTTTATTTCTATATATTAGATGTATTCTAGATATACATACATGGTTTAACTGCTAGACAAACTTATTTTGATATCCCTATTCATGTGTTGAAAAATCAAGTTTGATAAAAATACAAGTTTGTTTTTGATAAAATTGCAAGACTCAAAAATGAATTGATATGATTGATATATGTCTTGAAAAGTTTATCACAAGTTGTGTTTCCATATAAAATGATAAAACTACTTTTGGTGATTTTTAGAAGTGTTAAAAGATTTTAGAAAAATATTTACACTGTTTTTCTGACCCAGATTTCTGTTTCAGGCTTCAATCAGTCAACTAGTCAACCTGACCTAGTCGACTTGGGTGAGTCGGTCGACCGGGCCGGTCGACCGACGTGCACAAATCTGTGCACGTTTGGAGGCACTGGGACGGTCGACCGCTCGGGTCGACCGGGGCACTTACAGTGCTCTCTGTTTGTTTCGGTCGACCGGGCCGGTCGACCGCAGTTGCCCAACGGTCATATTTCTGACTGTTAGCGGTCGACCGGCCGGTCGACCGTTGCCTGTCAGAGCTGCCAGCTCAGCTCTAACGGCTAGTTTGTATTGGGGCTATATATACCCCATCTTTCATAGTTTTTGTAGAAGTTTTTAAGTGCAAAAATTCCAGACCTTCTTAAGTGTTTTTAAAGAGTTTTCAAAAGTATTTGGGGCTTTAATCTTTCAATCTTTATTGTTTTAGGTTTTGAAAAAATCAAAGAAAAGAGGATTTGGGAGATTTGTCTTGGTTTTCATTCTATATCTTTTGCAAGAATTTTCCAAGTGTTTTTCTTTGTTGTTGTTTTCCAAACACCTAGTTTCCACACTTGAGCTATCTTCTATCCTAATCTATTAGGATCATTGTTTTGTGGAAAGAAAAAGGAAAGAGGTTTGTGGTTGAAAGAGACCACCTATTGTAAACCCTTGATTTCTTGGTTGCTCCCCTCTTTGGTAGAGGTTGAGCTTGTGATTTGGTTGTTGGTTTGCTCCCTCTATTGTGAGGTGGAGATTGGTGTTTACTCCCTCTGGTGAGGTGGAGTTGGTTGTAGGTTTGTATCCCTCAAGTGTGAGGTGGATTGGTTGTTGTTTTGGCTACGGGGCCTACCCCTCTTGTGTGAGGAGGTGTTTGTTTGAGAGAGGAGTTAGGTACTCCATTGTTGTACAAATCCTTCTCGGTGAAGGTTCCCTCGGTGGGAGTCCTCGGTGGACGGTATAGTGGATTGGAAATCCTACACGGTGGTGTAGGCGGGGATGTAGAGCAAGGGTGCTCGAACCTCGAAACATATCATTGTGTTTGTGTTTGATCCACTTGTCTCTAAACTCTCTCTCTCTTACATTTGTGCATAGCATCATACTTATTGCCATATCATTCTTATCATACTTGCTTGCATTTGTGTTGTGCCTTGCATTGATTCATATGATATATCGTCTTATATGCTTGGTTGTTGTTTGTGTGCCTCAATGTACTTAATCAACAAGAGCTTCACATAGCACCTCAACCCATTCAAGGGGAATCAAGAGGAGTTAGTCCAGAGCCCTTCACGGGGAATTCGGCTACACTTGTTGATTGTACTAAGTGTGTTTGCAAAATTTGCATTAGCCGCATTTAGCGCACTTAGTTTTGCATTTAGTTTTGATTAGCACTAACACCTATTCACCCCCTCTAGGTGTTCCTTTCACCAATATACCCTGCGAAGAATAGGGGTCGATCATGTTTCCCTTTGACTTGCATATCATCTGCCGTGAAGGTGATGCAGGGAACATTTTGGGAGGTATGGAGGCAATCCTCTACATCTTCCTCTTTGGTCCGATTGGCACCTGAGTCATGAAAACCTCAGCATTAGCGAGGGCCTCTTGTAGAGCTTCTCTGGTTGACTTCGATAGCCTGAGGAGCTCATAAAGAGTAATTCGGGCCGGGATATTGGCCAGTTGAGTCACATCGAAGCGGTAAGCGCTGCGGATCCTTCCGCGATGTCTTTTGAGAGGACTCTGGAGAACCGAAGCTCTTTCTCTCTTCCACGGGTTGTGTGTGGAAGGCTTGGCTGACTCGCAGCGGGTTTTGGATGAGTTACCGCTATTTCGTCATACTTTTTCAAATATGACTGACCCGAACGGGTTTTCGCCACAAGTGGTTGGTTCTGTGGCCAGAGTTAACGTTTCCTCTTCTGAATCAGTCAGTGAGGGAACATCAGTCTCCGCTTCCCGAGAAGAGGCACATACCACATTACAGGATGAAGCTTTAGCTTACCTTTGGACTTCCTGTTGGTTACAGTGGTCCATTGCTGGCCGTCCACAAGGTCGGGATGAACCACATGACTTCTCCCCGAGGTGTGAAAACGGGTACCAGGCCCTCTCTTGCTGTTGGTGAGGGTCTGTGTTGACCATTCTCAGCTCTCCTCTTGGGACAAGGACTACTCCAGAGGGTGTTGGAGGTTGTCTTCCAAACTGGAGGAATGGCGTCATATAGCCGCCACCTTCTTCTGCTCTGGATGGAGTTTAATACCTCCGCGTCAATCAGAGCCTGAAGGATGTCCTTGAAGACAAACGGCTCTTGGTGGGGTGTCCCAACATCCTGTGATACATGCAGTAGTTGGGATTATCGGTTTTACCGACTTCTTCAGGGCGCCTAGCTTCAGGAAGCTTCAGTCTATTGCTCTTGTTGAGTAATTTGAAGAGCGAGTCGGACATGTTCATCCTTGAAGGAATACTGCTTGCTGGCGCGTGGTTGGCTTGAAGAGCCACTTCCCTTGACCGGTTGAGGTTTAACGGGAGATTTGGTCCCTGTCGCCAAGTTATCCTTCCCTTTCGCTTGGAGGGGTGTGTCGGGCGCACGCCTTGTTGTCCTCTCAGGTTGGGGTTTATTTTCCTCTGCCCTAACTCGGGCGACAATTTCTTCATCATGTTCACCTTGTTGGATCAATGCTTTCAGGTGCGGCTTTCGGCAACTCCTATTTGGGCAAGGAGTGAGGTTTGTAGATTATGGCGGTATGTTCCACCAGGGTGACCTGGGTCATACCGCTTGGACATCGGAGTGCTACGTCCGAAACCTTTCTACGAAAGACTTAATGGACTCTCCCTTTCGCTACTTGGTGGCCAAAAGAGTAGGCATGGTGACCTCCGAGTCATCTTCAAAGAAGCGCGTTAGGAAGAGCTTCTCCAAGTCGCCCAATTCTTGATGGAGCCTCTGGGAGCTTCATGAACCATTCAAAGGAAAGCCCTTTTAGGGTGTCGATGAACAAGCGTGCCAGAATGGCATCATTATCTACCACATTCCCTGTTTGGGATTTAAGTAGTAGATATGTTGGTTCGGTGAACCTTTCCCATCGAATGCTTGGAGGGTCGGAGCCTTGAACTTGGGAGGGTATGGAACAAGGTCCCACTCGGTCGGATATGGTCGGACCACCCCTGCTTCTTGCTGGCCTTTTCGGGTGGTAAGGGCCTCCAGACGTTGCTCCAACTGATTCATTCTTCTAGAATGAACCTTTTCCTGGTCTCGGTCGTTTTCCTTGCGACGAGGATTTGGACGAACCAGAAGTAGGCTGCTCTTTCTCCTCTATACGTACGGAAGATGAGCTTTCTCCTCTTTTCGTTTACCTTTAGATTTTAGAGGAGGTTTTATCGGTTGACTTCCTCTTGTCTTCAAGCAACTGTGCCAGCATCTGCTTGAGGGAATCGATAGATTCTTGTTGAGCACGAATCATCTCTAATTGTTCCCTCTGGACCTGGGCTTGCTGTTCCAAGCGCCTGGCGGTCTCCCAGGAGTACTGGTCATGTATATAAAGGCCTCTCTCTCTATAGAAGAGTTTGAAGCCTGTGACTCTGCAATAGCGGAATGCGAGTCATTCACCTCAATGCCCCGGGCTAGAGCATTGTAGTCAATCGGGGGAATTGCCCCGGTCCGGGTGCGAGTGTGTCGGTACACTCCTTCGGTTCTGTGTTAGACTCATCATCGGAGCTGATCGCCGGTTGCTTTCCCCTGCTTCTGCTTGCCATGTGCAGTGAGCTCAGGATATTCAGTGTCAGAGAAAATCCTTCTCCTGAGAACGATTTCTTTTGACTGATCGGGGAATCAGGGTCAGCTGTCTAGCTAGAGATGCTGGTTTACACCGAATTGCAACGGCATTCAGAGAGCATTGTGATAAGCCGTTCGCAGCAACATGACGAAGTGATTCGATTAGCACTTCTCTTCTTTGTCAAATAATCCTTAGATCCGTAGGAGGAGATCAAAGAGATTAGCCTCGTAATACCGAGGGCGGGAGGCATCCTTACTTCGCATAGCTGGGACGCAGGGTTCAGAGACGCGGGGGCGCCTGAACGCAGCTCTTGCGTCGCGGCTTCTAAGCGTGAGCTTGGCGTCTCTGCTGATAAGAGACGCAGCTCTCGCGCTGCTGATTACTGCGTCTGGGTAGAGACGCTTGAGAAATACAGGGCTGCCGGGCCCCATGCCTTGAGCCGCGTGCCTCTTGTACTTGACAAGGTGTGCGAGCTTTGCATTGGCGTTTGGGGAGTGGGGCTTCAGAAGAGCCAGTCTGGTGAACCTCGCGTTTGGGCTGCCAAACGCGGACTTCACGTGTCAGGTGTGGTATGCTGGTCTGAGCCTCACGTCCTACTTCCGTTGGGCAATCGGTCATTCCAACTGTAGTTGACGCGCACGCCTTCTCTGCGCCGCTCAGCGTTCCTGTTCCATCGTGGGGATGGAAGGGAACCCCCGACGACCTAGTACTGAGGAAGAGGATGGACTGGCTGAACACCAGAGAGGTTGACCACGCGGGTCTCCTGAGAGACGTTGGCGCGGGTGTTACGCCAGGCGCGATTGACCACAACATCCTTCGGAGCTGTCGCGTCTAAAAGAATCTCAGGGCGGACTTCGGGGCATTTTCCCGTAGAGACCCTGCGGTAGGCACGGGCCTTTGGGCTCTTGGAGCCGGAAGAGAGAAACTCTTCATACTTTCTTAGTCGAATTTCACGACAAGTGATTCGACCGTTTTTTCCATGTAGATGACGTCACCTTGCGCCACCACTTGCTCGTCAGTGGAGAAGGTAGCCCCCAGCGGAGTCGCCATCTCTTGTTTGGTGGGAGAAAAATTTGCGTAAAGTTTCCTTGAATCAATTGAAAAATTACAACGGACTTATACTCCGACTACAAGGGAGGGAGGATATTGAGTCTTGAATCCTCCCTTTGTTTAATGCTGGGTTCTTCAGGTGGCGGTGAAAAGTGAATCTTGTTTTCCGTTGACCGGGTGAACGTCAGGAACTTTTGGGGATTTTCCCTTTGGATGGTGGACGGAGTAACACAGCTCTGTCGACCAGAAATTTCAAAGAGATTACAGGCAAAGATTAACTTGTGCGCAGCAAGTTACTGAAGAGTTGGACTCTCTTTCCTTTTCTGTGGAAATTCTTAAGTCAAGATCTAATTGACCGACCCTTTCTCATAGCAACGGGGCTATTTATAGAGGTTTCAGGGGGTGAACGTGCCCCTAAAAACACTCCACAATGGGGTTAACTTCCTCATTATGTGGGTGGTGATTGACCCCATAACAAGGGAGTTATAACTGAGACGCGGGTTTCGACCCTCGCGTCTTGGCGCCGTAGTGCTGGTTGAGACGCGGGTTTCGACCCTCGCGTCTTGGCGCTGCAGTGCTGGCTGAGGCGCGGGTTTCGACCCTCGTCTTGGCACTGCAGTGCTGGCCATGATTAGCCTGCGTCTGAAGCTTAGAAACTCTGCTTTTTGGTGCTTGTCTTTTAGTGATCTTTAGACAGCCTACAGATATGTCGGCGGAAATGAAATCATTCCATAAGAAACTCGTTTGGGAGTTAGTTTCGAAACCTAAAGACCGGAGGTCATCGGCTCCAAGTGGGTGTTTCAGAAGAAAGAAAGCATCAATGAGAAGGTGGCTCCTACCTACAAAGCAAGGTTAGTTGAGAAGGCGTTCTCACAGAAAGAGGAAGTAGATTATGATGAAATCTTCTCGTCAGTGGTCAAGCATATATCTATTCGAGTGTTATTATCTCTTGTAGCACAACTTAACATGGAGTTAGAATAGTTTGACGTGAAGACGGCTTTTCTTCACTATGATTTGGAGGAAACAATCTATATGTCTAAACCGGAAGGATTCGTAGAAGCGGAAAAGGAAGACCTTGTGTGCAGATTAAGGAAGTCCTTGTATGGGTTCAAGCAATCTCCAAGACAATGGTACAAGCGCTTTGACACCTTCATGCTCCAAATCGACTACAAGAGAGGTGAGTATGATTGTTGTGTTCACTCACGCGCATTTGATGACGGCCACATGATTTTCTTGATGTTATATGTGGATGACATGTTGATTGCACGTCGGGATATGTCAAAGATAAATGAACTCAAGGAAATGTTGAATTCTGAGTTTGACATGAAGGATCTTGGTGCCGCCAAGAAAATCCTCGGAATGGAGATTAAGAGAGGCCGAAAAAATGGGAGGCTGTATCTTTCTCAAGACAATTATATCGAAAAGGTACTTGAGAAGTTTAACATGGTAAATGTCAAGCCCGTGTCCACTCCATAGCTTCACACTTAAATTTAAGTATAAAGCAAAGTCCATCTACTAAAGCCGAACTTGAAGAAATGAAGAAGATTCCATACGCAAGCGCAATTGGGTGTTTAATGTACGCGATGGTATGCACAAGGCCGGATCTCACTCAAGCTTTGAGCATGATGTCCAAGTATATGTCAAATCCCGGTAGAGATCATTGGCAAGCTATCAAATGGATACTCAGGTACTTGGAAGGCACAAGAAACAAGGGCATCATGTTTGAAAGACAACATGGAGATGCGTGCATCACTGGTTTCGTCGACTCTAATTATGCGGGAGATTTGGACAAGCGTCGGTCTAAAACGGGGTATGTTTTCACTTACGGGGGGGACTGTAACTTGGAGATCTATGCTTCAATCAATCAGTGCTTTGTCTACGATGGAAGCCGAAACATGGCTTGACGGAAGCTGCAAAGGAAGCTATTTGGCTTAAAGGTTTGGCATGTGATTTAGGTCTACAGTAAAGATCTGTGACGGTCAAATGTGATAGCCAAAGTACTATTTGTCTTGCGAAGAATCAAGTATTTCATGCAAGGACAAAACACATTGAGGTCCGCTATCACCGGATTCGAGATTGCTCAATTCCGGAGAAGTTGAGATGAAGAAAATTCACACAGACGAGAATGCATACGACTTCTTAACAAAACCAGTTATGGCGGAGAAGTACAAGCACTGGTTGAGCTCATTAAATCTGAAGACTTGCTAGCTGACAAATGCACCTAGTCACTAGAGATGCGTAGAGGTGAGTTGGCACTCACCAAGGTGAAGGAGGTGCAGCAGATGTGAGAGCGGAACTCCGCTCTGATATGCTGGAGTCTTTCACTCTGATGTATTATGTTTCGAAGGTGTGTCCGGAGTATGATCGGGACAACAGAATATGTTGTGTACTTTGAAGTACGAACGAAGGCAGAGGCAGCAGACATTTCAAGTGGCGTCGGATATCTCGCCAAGGTGGAGAGTGTTGGAGTTGACTTGATTATCCAACTTAAACTAATGCTGCAGTTTTCTGCATCATATTCAATTTACATGGACTTTTGAGCATGATGCAGTCATCATTTGACTTGGACTTCAACAGAGAAGTTGTAGGTTACATGCAAGGTTTACTTTAGGCTTTGAATCACTCAAAATGAAGCAGTATCGATGGAGTTATCGTCGTTCGAAGTACCCTATCCAGTGCATATTTGTGCACGTGAAATTCAAAGAGTTTTGTGACTCTTTGACGGAATTGGTGGATTCCATGTGCTCCTTAGCATTCATGGATGTGGGAAGATGAAGCGGTTGGACCTAGAAGGTTCATCAAGGCCTATAA
>JAVJIF010015706.1:0-108311 GCA_038442645.1 Agave tequilana
ATATATCTGATTTTTCTAATTAAATCATGAATCATGATCAATGAATTTAGAATTATATTACAATTTGATCAATAAATTTAGAATTATGTCACGATTAGATGGAAATTTTACTTAATTACCTGATCTCGATCTAATCCTGAACTAAATCCAGACAGATGTAGGATCGATCCTTTTCAGGATCAGGATGTGGATTGAGATTCTTACCTGCTACATAATTTGTACATAATTTGTAGAAACTGTAATTTTAGTGATATTCATGATGGCTATATATTTTTTTTTTCTTTCTCTCATGTAAAATAGCAAGGGTCAATTAACTTTGTTACTCAGCGTGGCCATTAAAGACCATAAGGTACTGCATTTTAAAGACAACTTCAACTCTTATTTTTGTATTTCCTATTGCTCACTAGAACCTTTTTCACGATGATCTCATGCATGTTGTTCCTTCGCCTAAAAAACACCAAGTAGGACATGAAACAAATGACCATTCACGACAATCAAATATATATATAATAGTTAGATAATAGTTAGTTATTAATAAGTTACGATTAGTATTTTAGAGAAACATCCCGAGTAATTACTTAAATAACAAAGATCGATAATCTACTTACTCAGAATGTTGCCAAGATATCTCTCTATCTTTGTTTCATAACTAGGAGTGTTATAAATCAATTTGTGATCATTAAGACTCAGTTTTAAATCCAACACTTATTTTTGTATTTTATATTAAAAGATAAAGTTGTTGAGAGGTCTCAAGTAGAGAGGAAAACGAATTCTTCCAAGAAAGGAATTCAAAAATCAAAACTAAAGAAATTTTTTAACCTTGAAGAAGTCTTTGTCCCTAGGGCACCAAATTATCCACATCTCTCTCTCTCTCTCTCATTCATATGCAGGGTCAAATTCCTACACCTTGTGCAGTCAACCCACCAAACTCTTGGTGCCAGCTAGGATGCAAGATTGCATTGGGCCCTACAAGTCACGAGAAGAGATCCTTCAATTATTGTGAGGCGCTTACACTGTTTTGCCATTCTAAATGCGTGATAGACTTTGCCTGTTTTCCAAAGGATTTGAGTATGAACTGTTCTCTTTAAATATAAATTTATTTTGTTAAAATTGATTTATATTTATTTAAAATAATTAAAAATTAAAATTAAGTGTTTTTTTAGTGTTCTTTTCTATGCATCAAATAGGCACAAAATTAACAAAGTAGTATGTTACTGAAATCTATGACTTTAGACATACAAATTCTCGATCTGATCATTTGATCATGGTCTAAACATTTAAAAATTCTCACATACCAATTTTTATTAAGTTTTAAATATTTTATACCGTTAAACTAATCAACTCACTGTTTCATTTGTGACTACTTTATGGATAAACAAAAAGTATAAAATTACTTAAATTTTTATTTTTAAGCAATCATGACAATATAGATAAACTGCACCAGAGTATATCATCTATTTAGATAGTGAAATATAAAATTGAATGAAAGAATTCATTTTTATATCCTTCTCAAAAATCCAAGTTTTTTTTTTTTTTTTTTCCGAATGCTTCGTTAATCACTTTGATTCAATACACAGTGCACTTTATCATCCCACCAACCTCATGAAAGCTGAGAACCTCAAAAAAGAATAATTCTCTCTCTTTGAAGTAGTCTTGGCACACTCCAAGCTGGCAACGGGCCCAAAGTTTGTTTCGCTAGAAAACAGTTGCCAAGTTTGGCCTTTTGCTCACTTTTGGGGCCCATCAAACTTTTTTTTTTTTTGGGAGAATGGGGACCATCAAAGTTATAGCCAAGTAGCCAACTATTTCTTTCTTTTCTTTTTTTTTTTTTTAAATTTTTTTTAGAATGAGAAGAAATGAGACGGCAAGAAAATTTTTTTGGATCCTGGGATCAGAGAAAGAGAAGGAGCTTGTCTGACAACTAGAGTTGTAGGAAAAGATTCCAATAGCTAGCTTATTTGGTCCATAGATTTACTTAATTAAGACAATTTATTTGGCACTATTAGCTTGTTTCAGAGTACTTGCATTATGAACTCCAAAATTGTATATGATAGTACACTCTTCATGAACACTTTTATACATATATTTCTGAATCTAATGAGTTCAGTATTTTTTTTTTTTTTTTAATATGGTCATCTTTTCAGATTTTGAAGTTTTTTAAGTTGTAGTTAGAGCTTTGCAAACCTCTAATTGTAGTTTCACTACACCCAAAAAAAAAAAAAAAAAGAGTTAAAGAAAAATCTATTCTTACTGAATTTTTATAAACTGCAACTAAAACCAACTTTTGAAGATAGGTGACTATAGTGTAGTAAACTAAATACACCAGCGAAATGTAGAACCGACCTCGGTTTTAGAATTGATGGTTTCGGTTCTGATGGTTCTGATTCCTCCATACGAGGAATAGAATCAGGCGGGGCCTGTCTGTTCCGATTCTTCTTTTTTTCTTGTTTCGATTCTTGGCCGTTTCTACTCCGTTGAATACTAATTTTTTATATAAGAAAAATTAACAAAATAAATTAAAAATTAAAAATGGGTTTGAACTAAATCCATACTATAATTGAGTTACGTACGAATCCTCGTGAGTTTAGAGGAATCAAAACTCACATAGTTTTTGACCTCAATTTTGTAAAAAGTTTTGTAGAGAATTTAGTAGAGAGCTTTGTAGAGAATTTTGGTGTGGAGAATGAGAGAAATGAAGTGCTATTTATAGATTACAAAATTTATTTAAAAAAAACCTAATTTTTAAACTTAAAAAAATAAAAAAATAAATCCCCCTACAGTTCAAAATTGTACCGTTGGAGATTGACTGGGCCAAAAAAAAGAAAAACCCAGGGCTGCAGGCCGGCGCAAAAAGCCGTAAGGGAAAAAAATATCCCCAGGACGACCCAAAGACCAAAGAGCCAAAAAATAATAGAAAAAACCCAGGCAGCCCAAAGGCCAAAAAATCCCGAATCAGAATCGGAACTGCCATTTCCTCAACCGGTGATTCCGGATCTTAAAACGCGAAGCCGGAACTGGATCGGCTTAGGCCCGGTTCCGGTTCGGTTTGTAACCACGGAAATGCCGGCCCGGTCCGATTACAGTTTTTCAGTTTGCCGGTTCGAACTGGAACCCTGGTCGGGTCTAGCGAAATGGAACGCAGTTTGATTATTTGGAATTAGACGACTTAACTCCAGTTCAGAAAATTTAATCTCGCAATCGATCACCCCGTTGTAGGTTCAGGGAGGGACAAACTGCCAATTTATTTCGTTGTCGGCCGCAATGTTCGATCCAAGTGAAAATTTATAAATTATTAGCCCACCCTAAATAGGCCGAACCTGTTGAGCTCACGGCTGGGTTTAGCCCAAAGATGCCCTTTAATTGAGCAAGACAAGTATTTAAACGTTTTCCTTGGCAAGAGACTTAAAACAAAATCACTAATATCAACCTACGTATGTGATACATGATCTCACATCCAACCCACCGTTACAAAAATACTCAAAAATATATCATTCATAAATAATGGTACTTAGAATAATTTGAAGATTTTTCATGGAGAATATAAAATATCAAAGATTTTTAAAAGATACAATATCCAACAAGGAAGATTTACCGTGGAAATATCTACAAAAGGTTAAAATGTTGACTCATGGGATGTAAGATCGGTAACATATTGTATCGTGTCTAGACAAGCTTAGGCATGGTCCACCTAAAATAGCTAGGGTCAGACACGACTCCAGAAAACCTTACGAGTTTAACTTATATTTCCGATAACTTGAACCTGCCCCACGTTTCATATTAGGCTCGCTCATTTATGTTTCCATTTGTGTTTGAATCATGTCAGCCCACTTGTGCCAATTTTTGGCGGGAGAGAGAGGGTGGCAGAGAAAGAGAGGGGTCAAGACATGCGACAAGAGAGAGGAGGGTGGCAGGAGAGAGAGAGAGGGCAACCGAGGAGAGAGGAGGGGGGGCAGAGAGACGCAACTAATTACAATCACAATCAGTATTTCTAACCGAATCCTGATTTCTAATTGAAACTTGCACAACTAACATTCACAGTTACCGTTTGATGGATGGACAAAAAGTATTCAAAATACTTAATTTTTAGTTTATAAATACTTGAACTAATATGAATCCACTTCAACGGAGTGGATCTTGAATTCGAATGTCAGAGGGCTGTATTTTAATTGGAAAGATTCGGGCTCAAATTCTTTTGGAAGGACATAAGTCTCTCTCTATAGAGAGATATATATAAATTTGTGTCATTTCGGAAGAATTTGAGACTGAATTCTTCTCACTCAGATACAATCTTACGACATCCGAATGCAAGATCCACTCTGTTGAAGTTGATCTACATTATTTCAAATAACTAAAATAAAAAATTATGTATTTTGAATACATTTTTCTCACCCATCAAGTTAGGCGCAAAATAGACGGCTGAAATAGCATATTGCTTAGATCTATGTCTTTGACATACAAATTCTCGATCTGACCATTTCGTCATGATCTAAACATTTAAATCCTGACACACTAAGTTTTATTAGTTTCAAATATTCTACACTGTTAAACAAACTAACTCACTATTTCGACTATTCATTTTGTGCCTATTTGATAGATGGACAAAAATATTCAAATACATGATTTTAATTTTTTGTTACTTGAAATAATATAAATCAACTTCCACGGAGTGGATCTTACATTCGGATGTCATAGTTGTATTTGAGTGAGAAAAATTCGGCCTCGAATCCTTCCAGAATGACACAAGACTACAAAAGAAAAGGAGCCAAAATGATATAAATCACTATTACGAAGTTGCCATGAGACTAATTTCACCTATTGCAAAGTCTAAAAAAAAAAAAAGAGCTTAAACTCATATCCATATGCAATCGATGTGAGTTTTTAGTGGAATCAAAGAAAACAAAGTAAAGGATTGTTTTAGTGATCAAGGAAGAAGTTACTCCATCCGCCGAAATTCCCAAAAAGATGAGACCATTGTTGGAAGAGTTTAAAAGATCTGTGCACGACAAGCTTCCAAAAAGATTACCACTCACGAGAGATATCCAACATCATATTAATCTTATTCCGGTAATATGTCTACGTAATCTTTCACACTACAGAATAAATCTTAAAGAGACTGAAATTTTAAAGGAGAATGTTCTATTGGTGTTGGAGAAAACTAATGCAAAGTATAAAACAACATCTGATAAGAAAGGAAGGGAGAAACTCTTTGGGGAAAGAAATATGGTGATAGTGTACTTGAGAAGAGAAGTTCTAGCTGGAGTAGACAACGAGTTGAAATCAAAAAAATTTGAGTCATTCAAGATCGTAAAGAAGATTAGTGATAATGCTTATGTTGTGGATCTTCCAAGCGATATGACGATATCAGGACATTCAATGTGGCAGATCTCTATGAATATCACCTTGCCGAGTAGTTATATCCATACTATAACTCAAGAACGAGTTCTTTTGAAAAGGAAGAGACTGATGTAGGAAATCAAGGTAAAAGCAAGCTGCTAGCTGTCGACAGCCCAAGCTCAGTTATCGACAGCCAAATTCAGCGGTCGGCGACCCAAACTCAGCTTTCGGCAGACTGACTGCAAATGACGTTTTCTGAGAGTCGAGGTTTTACAATCTGTCAACAGGTCAGGTCAGATGTTGAGAGTTGAAGGCGTATTTGCGTATCCGATTCTAAACATGATACAGTTCTCAATTCTGAATTGGACTTCAAATGTTTTGTTTTTTTTGTGTTTGTTTAGGTTTACTAATTAGATTAATATTCTTTTTTTATTGCCTGTATAATGCCATTGTATCTTGAGTTTTTGGTATTCAAGTTTTAATCATCAATAAAATTGAGTTTCTCTTTTAAATTGCTCGTGAATTCGAGTTATTCATCTTTTACTCGTAGAACTGAGGGATTCGGTTCATGTGTGTGAGTCACACACGCATACAATAAGAGGGCTAATTTCGCGTTGACACGTGAATTGAAACTCTTATAATCTCTTATAATATGTGTATGAGGTCCACACACATAACATATTATAAGAGAATTAATACACGTGTCAATGCGTGATTGATCCTCTTATTATATGTGTGTGTGACTCACACACATGAACCGAACCCTAGAACTGAGTGCCCGATCTTATTTAAAGGTATCTTTTAGGGCTCATTGACGCTAGAATTCGCTTCCTTGCCTAGACAGTACATGCCCATATGAATTTTACATATTGTTTAAAAATTTAAAAGCTTTGGTGTTAAAATAAGAGCCTACCCATGAGTGCCACCTAGCACAAACCATGGAGGCCAACTTGAATCCGAGGGGGAGCTGATTGACAGATACTCGCTCGTCCTCTGGTTTTTGTGTGGGCTGGGCTTTTTCAAGGCCTTGTTTGGACGGGCCCTGGGATTTCCTACGATTAAGAGCGACCGTCCAAGCTTGATTATATAATTGTTTATAGCTGAAACATTTCTAGTAAATACTATTAGTTATCTATAGTGTTTACACCAAATTTCCAAATCTTTTTCGCCAAAAAAAAAAAAAAAAACTTTCCTAACTTTTCTACTCTACTTATTGTTATTACAAAATAATATGACGTTTGAAATTTCAGGCCCATGAAAAAATTGAAATGAGATGAGCTATAGAAAAAAAAAAAAAAAAAATCTAAATAGAAAAATTTTCAAGTTTAGATCATAAAGTCATTATATACATAATACAGTGTGTCGTAAAACAGGCGTGTTATTTTTTTATTAGCTCTGGACCCAAGGAAATTCATACATGAATCATCGAGAAGCCAAATCAGTGAAGACCAAGGCTCTTTTTGAGAAAGGATGACAGTAATGTTTCCATTCTTTTGCTTACTGTACAATAAATAGAAACAAAATTATTGAAGATTTGGAGTTCTTGAAAAGTTATATTAAATAGTAGCCCACGGCGGTTGTACTCTCTAACATGAAAATGTGCAACACAAAGATTTTTTTTATCACACTCAAAGCGTATAGTTTCACATGAGATCGACATTAAAAAAAAAATCTTTAGAATATAATAATTTCATAAATTAAAAAAATTAATTGTAACTAACATTTTTGTGGGAAAAACCCCCAGTGGTGAATATTAAATATATGAAGATTTGAAATGAGTAAATAAATATGAAAGTCAATAAGAAATCTAGCGATCTTGATTTTTTTGAGTTAGATCCTTGCAAAGATCTCAACGAATGATCTGAGGCAAAAAATCGGCGTTATCGACACCCAAAAATAATTTGGCCCGCTTTTCTCACCAAAATAATTCTCTGTGTCAGGATTGGGGACCCAGTGGCGGTGTGTTAATGGGTGAGGTACGACTTCTTCGTCCTTTTCCCCCTTCTGCGGGAATAGATAAAGATAAAATTGTAAATATCATGAGAAAACTAGTAATTTGATTTTTGAGCCAACTTTGAGGTAGGGATGGCCAATGGCGTCGACCCGCCCCGCCCCGCCCTGTGCGACCCGTTTGAGTCGCACAGGGCGGGTTACGGGTCAACCCGCACCCGCCCCGTTTAGGGACGGGTCAAAACGGGTTGACCCGTCCCGTGTAAACGGGACGAATCGGGTCGGGGAAAATTTTCCCCGACCCCTCCTCTTTATTTTTCTTTTTTTTAAAGTCCTATATTATTATATTTGTGAGACGGGAAAATTAGTTTTAGACCCCTATTTTATTTTTTTATTTTTTTTTAGCCCTCAACAGCTCAAAATATTTCCAAGTGTGATAAATTTGAAATTTTTAAAAATAAAATAATAATAAAATCCGAGACGGGTCCAACCGTCTCGACGAATCCGGTAGACCCGATTCGTTACCCCGATTACTTGATTCGTCTCGTTGGATTCGTTACGAGACGGGTTCAACCCGTCTCGTAAGGGATTCGTTAGCTAACGGGACGAATCAACCCGATTCGTCCCGTTAGCCATCCCTACTTTGAGGTTTTTGAGTTTGACCAAGTACAATAATAAATAGTATCTATAGGCTATTTCTTTCTATGTAGAATAATATTTTTTTTGGCTATGCATTGAATCAGGTCCTGGGTCAACTCGGCTCGCTCCCAAATAGGACTCAGAATGATCAAGAACCGATCCCGAAATTCTTGAATAAGATATGAATATAAAAAATTCAGAACCGACTTGACTTGCTGCTAATCTTAAAAGGTTTATTAAGCAAATATTGAAAATTTTACCTTATATTATTTGGTCTCGAACCGAGCTCGAAAGACCCCAGAAGAGCAAACTCAACCCGTTACCAACCTAACGATTGATGGAAAAATAATCTTACATGTTATGTTTTGAATGTTTTGAGTCTTACAAGTTACTCATGAATTCCTAATGAATTAGATCCCACGTTGATGGAACAATAATCCAACACTAGTAAGCATGAGTAGAATATTGTCTACTCTCTTTATTAGTGTCTTGGAATCTATCTATGATCCAGTAGATTATCAGTAATTAGCAAGTAAGACATAATATCAATATGACATTCCCACGGTTTTCCCATCTGTGAATCTCTTTTGGTCATCCTGAAGATTTAACAATATTTATAAATAAGAGTGAGTGTTATGGGACTTGTCGACTGCAACCATCTTTGGATAATCTAGAGGAAGCACAATAATAGAACATTTAACAGCTTGGTCAGATCATCCATCCAAACTTTTTATGTTTGCTTTTCCTTTATTCTTTATTGGAGTAACCTCATTTCAGATAGAGTAAGAGAAATATTAAGACGGACGCTGGATCAGCTCTCGGTTGGCGACGCTTCCAATAATCCTTTAGAGACATTCAAAATAGGGGGCATGATTCTGCTTCTAATC
The DNA here is from genome assembly GCA_038442645.1 of Agave tequilana. Classification (NCBI taxonomy): domain Eukaryota; kingdom Viridiplantae; phylum Streptophyta; class Magnoliopsida; order Asparagales; family Asparagaceae; genus Agave; species Agave tequilana. Next base: position 8,811 of record JAVJIF010015706.1, read on the forward strand.
ATTTCTGATTGATGCCTTTCTGGAGGCTGGAGGTGATGGTTTTTTATTTTCAGGTGCTACTTTTTTTTTTTTTGGTTCTTTGTCTTTTAGCACTTGTTTGTGCATTTGATCTTTTCGGCTTGGAAGGACTTTTGATATCTTTCTTATGGTTGGTCAAATGTTTTCATTAAATACTTTTAATGAAGCGCGGGGACCTATTGGTTCACCTTTTGTTCCCCTAAAGAAAATAGTAACAATTATTTTTCTAAAATTTATATTATTTTTTTCGTCCATGAACCTTCAGAAGAGTGCCATTGCATGACATTAACTATATAGCCTATTGGTTAAAATATTTTTAAGTGGCCAAACTATTTCAATAAAGAAGCTTGGGATATAGGCCAAGCTATTAATTTGGAGATAATGCAAGCATTGCATCTTCAACAACATTGTTAATAGTGCATTTGATGATTTCCACTCAATCAAAACTAACTTACATCATTTGATGATTGGATCCATGTCTTTCCCAGAATATGAAGGAGAAAGCGGCCTGCAATGTTTGGGAGCACATTGACATCTCTCAGCTTTGGAGACAGTGACACTTCTCCTACCAGTACTGAGATGACATTGACTTTGATGATTGCAAGGAGTGGACCTCTGACTTCACTTTCGTAGTTCAAAATTTTCTAGTCTTTGAATAAAAGTCGTAACCCAATTTTAAATCTGAGAGTTTTATTTCTCAATCCAATCTTTTCATTACTGGGTCTGTTTGTTTGGTTGTCGTAACTGACCGTAATTCGTAGTTGTAAATTATAAAGTTTTTTACAATTGTAAATGAGTTACATGTATGTAAATTTTACGGTGTTTGGTTGGTAATATAAAATTGTAAAGTGGGAAAGTGTATTGTACTTTACGGTGTTTGGTTGTCGTAATGTATAAGTCGTAAATGAAAAAGTTGACCACAAAATTAACTATTTGGTGATTTTAAAAGTTTTAATACTGCAAATAAATATTAAAAAAGTTAAATATTAAAAAATTTTAATATTAATATAAAAAAATATTACAAATTTGTATGACCACAAAATTAACTGTAACTGGGCTATAAGTGAGTGATAACTGGGCTGCAAGTGAGTGTTAGTTGAGTTACGTAAGTCTTTTACGAATTACGGTCCAAACAAACGCCGTAATTGTAACTGCATAGTAAGTCATTTACGAATTATGGAGTTTTACGCGAAACAAACGGCCCCTAAGCCAGACCTTAGTAGCAAACCTTTCTATAGCTGTCACAAATTTTTGTTCATAAATACATACTCAAATCTATGAGACACACACACACATATCAGCGAACAACTGAAAGTCCCTCTCAGCTTGCGGTGACGTGACAAATTATTAGCCACAATAATAAGGACGGCCCGCCTGTTGGAAGAGCTGAAATTATTAAATGCCCTTGCGGTAAAAGATATAGTTCTGCATAGTTTATTATTATTATTTTTTATTCCCGACCTTAGTCAATATTGTCACAGTTATCTTTATAACTGCGACTAACTGAATATGAATCAGGTCTCTTCAAGTGCAACTTCATCAAATCACGAAACAATTTTGAATATTTTTTATTAATTTTTTGATAGGTGGATATTAAGAATTTCAGGATTGCAGCTTAGCTCTTAGTGGTCAATAAAATAATTTCTCAATAGTTTTAAAAGCGATCTTTGTCGCAGTCTATAATTATATATATGATTGTATCATGTGCAACAAGAGAAGAAAAGAAAATCCTAATCCTCATCTAAACTCTTAGTGGTCAATAAAATAATTTCTCAATAGTTTTAAAAGGAACCTTTGTCGCAGTCTACAATTATATATAGGATTGTATCATATGAAAATTATAAACATGTCAATTTTTTATGCTTAATTTATTTATAAACAAATTAATTTTTTTGCAGAATTTTATGATATGATCTGTAAGGATTTTATTGATTGAGAAAATAGTAGCAGTTTACTTATTCGCATGCCACATATAAACGATCAAAATTATTTTTACATATTGCATGCGAATAATGACTGTGATTATGGTTGTAGTGCTTAACGACAGCATGTTGTGGATGATTTTTTTGCTAAGTTAAATGTAATAACGGCGACTGCGACTATAGTCGCAATTTACTTATGATTTTATATATTTGTTTTCACTGTTACTGTTTGTCTCTTTTTCACGCATGAGAAGAACTTTGAATTTGTGTTACACACTGCGTCTGTAGTCATAGTTTTTTAATTTGTGATATACAGTGAGTATACTGATTTGAGAGGATTGCGATCATGATCGCAATATCATCTGTTTATATAGTTAACTTTGGACTACGACCATGATCACTGTTTTTAACTTGATTGAATGTACAACGATCAAACTATTTTTTTGTCAGGACTGCGATCGTGGACGCAATTTCATGTATAAATATAGTTAATTATATACTGCGGCCATAATCACAATTCTATTAATTGAGAGAATTATTATCTGAGCACTGTGAATATAGTCGCAGTTGAGATACAAAAATAATAACTATTTATTTATAATCACGGAGTGCGACCATAGTTAACTTCTTAATAAAAGACTTACATTTTTCTTTATTAAATTATTATATTCATTATCGTATGATAAGAATATTTGCGTGCAATATATTTGGTCCGTCACCATTGTAGCAGTATTAAGAAAATCACTCAGAAGTCTTTTGATTACTGTGATGCATGAAAGAAATATACTTTACATGTATTTTAAAAATATGGAAGACCATTTTTCAGATAGAAGTAAATTTTATTTATAACATAATATGATTAGAAAAAGACCTTATAAAAAAGAGCATTAAAAGCTCTTAAAAGAAGACAAAAAGAAGGTGAATATCAGAAGAGTAGAAAATCTTAGTCCTCATCGTCATCACCATCATAAGAAGATTCGTCTTCACTCTCCTCGTCTTTCTGTTCATTATTTATTTACTCATCTTCTCTCTCATTGACCGGCTAGCTGTCCTCTTCGCTTTATTTCTCTTTTTGAGGGTACTTAGGCTTGTTGATAAAGTCTCAGAATGGATCGTCTGTATCAAGTTTTTCTTTCGATCCGTGTCGAGAAGAACTTGCAGAGGATATACTCAAAGAAAGCGCACCTTCAGCATTAGAGGACATGTTTTTTTCAAGCATGTTTTTGTAAAGTTGTAGAGGAATAAGTTCCTCCTCACTAGGCCCCATGAAAACTTCATCATCCTCATGAAGAGGAGGATCAGATAAAATATTTATTGATGTAATGAGATAGTAAAAAAGAGTGAAGTCTAGATTGCTATCAGATTCACTAGAATCCCCTAAAGAAAGAGGACCGGTGAGAGAATGATTGAAGTTGAAATCTGAGTGTTCAGAAAAAGAAGATGGGGAATACATAATTCAAAAATGAATTATTTCAGGAAGGTTGGAATCAAATTGAAAAAGAAGAGCACAAATATTTTTTTAGATATGAGATAATATATTAGTTACAAGCACTATAAAAAGGCCAATATTGTAAAACGACGTGAATAGTAATAATAAGTGTTATAGGTGACGGTGGAGTTTTCGAAGAAGTGATAAAAAGAAATTAAATATTTATTTGAAGCAGTTATGACGGGAGAATCCATAGAGTTCCCTTTTTCCCTGAGGTTTATTATGTGAACTACAAATTAGTTATAGAATATTTTTCCTATATATTTAGATTTCGTATAGTGCACATTTTTTCTTTATCGAGATTAATTTTAGTGCACCTCTTTTTTCGATACTGTTGTTGTATCACGATAGATATGATATTAATTGCTTCAATTAGATCAGAGTAATAAATATAGTATTTTATAAGATATGATATACGCGGACTGCTCTCACGGTCGCAGGGCTAATCTACTTTGTAAAGTCTGATTGTTGTTAGGACTGCGACTTTTGTTGCATTTTATAAACGATCAAATTTTGTTACATATGACATGCGAATAAGGACAGTGACTGTGGTCGTAGTGCTGAACGATAACATGTTTCGTTTATTATTTCTATGTGAATAAGGAATGCGATTAGGGTCGCAGTCATGATATAAGATTGAAAGTTATATTATATTAAGTCTGCGACTATGATCGCAATGCTAAAAGGTCTGCGGTTAGGGTCGCACTCGTGATATAAGATTGAAAGTTTTGTTATATTATGACTGCGACCATGGTTGCTATGCCAATATATTTTTTTATTATATTTTTGAATGTATGTGTACTGCGACCTTGATCCCATTTATAATATACATTGAAAATAAAATATTTTTTAGTACCAAGATCGATCATAGTCGCAGTTCATTAAAAATTGCATTAAATATTATCTAACCAATCTGCAAATATTGTAGCAGTTATGAGAATATCTGATTTATAAAATATCTGCAAAATAAATTATTAACCATTATATTTCATTATTTTTTTACACTATAGTATATAATACAAAAAAATATACGGCTGCCCCACATCAAATTTCATTTTTCTATTCATTTCAGTTTCTTTTACCTATATGAATTAAAAGTAAAACGAAATTAAACAATAAAAAACTATATATTACAACCAATTTTTTAGGTTTTAAGGATGTTTTTTACTTTTTACTGCTGCTGTTTTTTTTTCACATCATCTTGATCTAATTTTTTTCCCTTTATATTTTCGATGTAGGAGAATTAGAAAATTTATAACTGCAGATAAATTCAACGAAAATTTCTCTGTAAATTGCAAATATTTTTGATAAATTTTTATTGTGGATGAATTTTTGCTAGTGTAGAAGTAAAAATGATGGTATTTTGGTCAACTTAATTAATGATTCTTTACGTGAATTTTTTTGATTTTTTTAGCGCCTACACTCTGCTACCGATAGGTGGCATAGATTTGGCCACGTCACCGCTGGCTGAGAAACTCTCTCAGCTGGCGGTTGAGGTACATATTCTAATATATATATATATATATATATATATATATATATATATTAGAAATATGTACCTCAGCCGCTGTCTTTTATTCAATAGTCACAACTATCCTTAAAACAACGACCTTAGTCGCAGTTTTATTTTATTATAGTTCTGACGTGTGTTTTTCAGTTATTTTTATTTAATTTAACAATTATTTTGGTAGGATTTGAATTTATATGGAGATATGTCTGGAAGCTTAATTATTCTTTTAGAACAACAATTTTTAACAGACGATGAAGCATACAACTTCTATAATACTTATGCAAGGAACAGAGACTTTGGTGTGAGAAAAAAAGAATAGATAACTTACGTAGGCCTCCTCATGAAGTTATTTGTAAAAATTTTGTTGCAAATAAGAGTGTGAAGAAGTTGGCTGACAAAGACAAGATGGGTTTACAATCAACCGTCGAATCGACACTAGAGTTGCGTATCTTGCTGAGATGCATGTACATCTACGTTTATTACTACACAGAAGATTTTGGGTTGTCACCAAGTTTGCTGATTCTCATTCACATGATTTATCAAGCCCGGATAAGGTCCATCACTTTTACTCACACCAGACACATCGATCAAAGATTAGCAGAAGCATTATGACCAACTTGGTTGATATAGGAATTCGTCCTTCTAATATTTCCGTGTTGTTAATGCAATGAACCACAGATAAGGTTGTGAAGAAGCAAGCCCGCAATAAGTTATTGATTTTATTCGATATCGAAGAAATAACATTGGCGAGGAGTTTATTTCGGTCATCAAATATTTTCAAGAAAAAGCTGAGTCCGATCCATAATTTTTCTTTGCCAGTGAAGTTGATAATGCGGGCACACTAAGAAGTATTTTTTGGGCTGATGGAAGAACAATTTTCTCGTATTTGAGTTTTTGTGATGTAGTTGTTTTTGACACAAGACTAATCACTTGACTGCCATTTGCTCCATTCACAGGAGTGATCATCATTGTCAGCCAATTTTGTTTGATTGTGCATTACTTGCGGACGAGCAGAGTGATACATTTGTTTGCTATTCAACAAATGGCTCAAATGCATGCATGGAGTTACACCAAAAGTGATTATTACTGATCATAATGCCCATATAGGTGATGTCATCAAGATGATATTTCTAACTACTCGGCTCCATTACAGTTTTCGGCATGTAAGAAAACACATTGCCGAGCAACAAATTCCCCTGATGAACAAGTATGAGGAAGATTTTGCCTCTGATTTTCATCTGTAGTATACCTCCCGTGTTATAATAATGTACGAAGAACGATAGAGATTCATGAAAGAAAAATATCATATAGAAGAAGAAGACAGTGGTTGTTAAAGATATACAGATTGCATGGATACTGAGTTAATACTTATCTAAAGGATATTTTCTGTGCTGGAATGACAATTAGTTAAATGTCTGAGAGTATTAATTTCTTCTTTGATAGTTTTGTGAATGCAAATAGAAAATTAGTTGAGTTTGTCCACAAAAAGCTGTAGCTGACCATCGTCGTAGATATGAATATCTCAAGAAGACTTTCGTTGTTTGAATTGTGTGCCCAATTGCACATCGAATTCATATGAAATACAAGTTTCAAAGTTTTATACCAGTAAGATTTTTCAGTTGTTTTAAAAGGAATGAGCAGTTGTAATAACACTCTTTTCGGAAGAGTTGGAACATGATGGACCAAGAGCAAATTATTTGGTTGGTAAATTTTTAGACTTAAAATATACTTAGGAAAAGATCAGTTATGAGAATTCTGGTGAACTTAACGTGTCTTGTACTTGCACATTATTCAAAATAGAGGATATCCTTTGTAGACATATTCTGTGCATTTTGTGGCGCAATCACGTTATCCATATGTTTTCCATTGTATTTGCAAAGGGGGAAACTTACAATAAAAGGGTTGAGGAGCTAATATCAAGTATTCTTAAAAAAGATTACAAGTAGATCTCCTCAGAGATTCTGGAGAAGTGTGCCGATAGGAGTTTGTCAGCGCGCGACCACTTTGTCCCTTTGACTATGCGAGCGATGAGATTCCCTTCTCGCCTGGTTCCGGGATTCAGAGAATAGAAGGTTGGTAGAACCCTTTTGCTGCTTCTCAAAATTGCCTTCAATTAGGAATTCCTTCTCGCCTGGTTCCGGAGATTCCTTGAGAGGAAGGACGACGTTAGAGTATCAACACCCTGGATAGAGAAAGCAATTCTCTAAAAGATCTCTGAATTCGAGAGCACACGGTGCTTTTTGAAGAAGTCTCTGCTTGTGGAGTCTTCTCAGAAAATCCCCCCTCTCCCTTGTACCCCTGATGTGCTATTTATAGGGAGAGCAGGGTATAATCGTCCCTTGAAAATATAGAAACAGATTGAATCGAATCTGTTTGAATCCGGAAAGTAGCCTTACTGCGAGGCTAAGATCAGCTTCTGCGAAGCTAGAATTGGCAGGTCGGTTGATCTTCTTGATCCTTTCCATATCGTTGGAGGATTTCTCTTGATCTTCTTACTCGTTTTAGGAGAGTCAAGAGATTGTGACAATCAACTGCCAAATTTGATCTTTGATTTGATCTTAATTGGATTTGATCTGATTGGATCCGATCTCATCCGGAGATTTGATTGGTCAAAGGTTGACCATAGCAGACCAATGGCGGAGCTGCCCGCATTGAGCTCGTAACGGAGCTAGAGGCAGCTTCTGGCGAAGTCCGAAGGAAATCCTTTAGCGGAGTTGGAAGTCCTCTGTGGCGAAGTTGCGAGTTAGCTTCCTGGCGAGGCTTCAAATGGCTTCGAGGCGAAGTCGAGTGATATTAGCCTCTCAAGCGAGGCTATCCCTTCGGGCTCATGCGATGCTAAGTGTTAGCACCTTAGACCTGCTGAGGTCTGTTCAGAAACAATCCGGGTTCACTGTCTGCTTGCTGGATCAGTGGAGTCCAAGTTGCTTCCCTGTCCCTCGGAGATGGGTGAAAACTGGTCTTCAGCTCGTCTGTCACTTGTCTTTTGTAAATGTCAACAAGTTTAGACATTGTTCGGACCAATAAGAATCTTATCTTTTTTAAGTATCAACAAGACCCCCTTCAAAGTTTTCGAAAGTCTACAATAGCTCAGACTTCGAAATACTTTGAACTGCTTTGATCGGTGGAGTGTGGAGTATGAACTTCGCCATGATGGTTGAGTTCAGCTTCGCTTTGAATCCTGCTTTGGGATGTAGATTCGCCGAAGAATCATGTAGACTCGCGTCTGGATAGCTTCGCGGCTAGGTAGCTCCGCATCTAGGCTTCTGGAGATACGTTCGCCCTGGAGCGTTTGTCGCTTTCTCGAGGCCAACTGCCGTGGGCCAGTTACGAGGAGGATTACTCCTTCCTTCGTGCTGATCAAGGGAGATATTCTCCCCTTTGCACGTTTCCAAGGGAGGATATTCCCTTTCTTCAAGGCGCAATAAGTGCCTTTATGAGGGAGACGTTTCTCCTTTTGCACGGTTTCAAGGGAAACCGTCCCTTTTCTCAAGGCGCAGTAAATGCCTTAAATGCGCTCGTGCTTCCACGCTTGAAGCGGCAGCGCTCAGGCCATGGGGCCTATAAATAGGACACTTGAGGTCCTCTGAAGAGAAGTGATCTGCTCTTCTTCTCTTCTCTTGGTTGAGAGAGATACTCAGATCTCTGAACTAGTGGGAATGCCAACTCTGGTCATTATCCGGCCAAGGACCGATAAGTCTTGATCATTCAAAGACTTCACCGATTTTAGGGAATTCATCTCCCTTAATTCAGCTTTAACAGCTGCTTCAGGGATTAGTTTCCCTTACTCTTCATCTTGCAATTGACTGGTCTACAGAGAAGGATTTTGACATAACTTCCCCAACGAAGCTATCATTCTGACTTGATCACAGAAAGATCATTGTATGTTAAGTCCGCTACATAGGCAGAACTTGAGACCTGGTGTTTTCCATTATGTTTGCAGAGGGGAAAACTTACAAAAAAGAGTTTGAGGAGCTAAATTACAAGTATTCTAAAAAAAGATTACAAGTAGATCTCCTCAGAGATTCTGGAGAAGTGTGTCGATAGGAGTCTGGTCAGCGCCCGACCACTTTGTCCCTTTGACGATGCGAGCGATGAGATTCCCTTCTCGCCTGGTTCAGGGAATCAGAGAACAGAAGGTTGGTAAAACCCTCTTGCTGCTTCTCAAAATCGCCTTCAATTAGGAATTCCTTCTCGCCTGGTTCTGAAGATTCCTTGAGAAGAAGACGATGTTAGGGTATCAACACCCTGAATAGAGAAAGCAATTCTCTAAAAGGTCTCTGAATTCGAGAACGCACGGTGCGTTATGAAGAAGCCTCTGCTTGTGGAGTCCTCTTGTATGCCTCTGTGTCTTGATCGATCGATCCTCGTATATCTCTCCTTGTACCCCTGGCGGGCTATTTATAGGGAGAGCAAGGGTATAATCGTCCCTTGAAAATATGGAAACAGATTGAATCGAATCTGTTTAAAATCTGGAAAGTAGCCTTGCTGCGAGACTAAGATCAGCTTCTGCGAAGCTAGAATTGGCAGGTCGGTTGACCTTCTCGATCCTTTCCATATCGTTGGAGGATTTCCCCTGATCCTCTTACTCGTTTTAGAAGAGTCAAGAGATTGTGGCAATCAACTGCCAAATTTGATCTCTGATTTGATCTTAATTAGATTTGATCTGATTGGATCCGATCTCATCCGGAGATTTGATTGGTCAAAGGTTGAACACAGTAGATTCTTAGCGGCGCTGTCCGCATTGAGCTCGTAGCGGAGCTAGAGACGGCTTCTGGCGAAGTCTGAAAGAAACCCTTTGGCGGAGCTGGAAGTCCTCCGTGGCGAAATTTGCGAGTTAGCTTCCTGGCGAGGCTTTGAATGGCTTCAAGGCGAAGTCGGGTGATATTAGCCTCTCAAGCGAGGCTATCCCTTTGGGCTCATGCGATGCTAAGTGCTAGCACCTTAGACCTGCTGAGGTCTGTTTAGAAACAATCCGGGTTCACTGTCTGCTTGCTGGATCAGTGGAGTCCAAGTTGCTTCCTTGTCCCTCGGAGATGGGTGAAAACTGGTCTTCAGCTCGTCTGTCACTTGTCTTTTGTAAATGTCAACAAGTTTAGACATTGTTCGGACCAATAAGAATCTTGTCTTTTTTAAGTGTCAACAAGACCCCTTCAAAGTTTTCAGAAGTCTGCAATGGCTCAGACTTCGAAATACTTTGAACTGCTTTGATTGGTGGTGTGTGGAGTATGAACGTCGCCATGATGGTTGAGTTCAGCTTCGCTTTAAATCCTGCTTTGGGATGTAGATTCGCCGAGGAATCATGTAGACTGGGTAGCTTCGCAGCTAGTAGCCCCGCATCTGGGCTTCTGAAGACATGTTCGCTTGGGAGGGCATGTCGCTTTCCCGAGATCAACTGCCGTGGGCTGGTTACGAGGAGGATTACTCCTTTCTTCGTGCTGATCGAGGGAGATATTCTCTGATTTGCACGTTTCCGAGGGAAGATATTCCCTTTCTTCAAGGCGCAATAAGTGCCTTTATGAGGGAGACGTTTCTCCCTTTGCACGGTTCCAAGGGAGACCGTCCCTTTTCTCAAGGCGTGATAAATGCCTTAAATGCGCTCGTGCTTCCACGCTTGAGGCGGCAGCGCTCAGGCCATGGGGCCTATAAATAGGACACTTGAGGTCCTCTGAAGAGAAGTGCTTTGCCTCTCTTCTCTTCTCTTGGTTTGAAAGAGATACTCAGATCTCTGAACTAGTGGGAATGCCCACTCTGGTCATTATCCGGCCAAGGACCGGTAAGTCTTGATCGTTCAACGACTTCTTCACCGATTTTAGGGAATTCATCTCCCTTAATTCAGCTTTAGCAGCTGCTTCAGGGATTAGCTTCCCTTGTTCTTCATCTTACAATTGACTGATCTGTAGAGAAGGATTTTAGCATAGCTTCCCAGAAAGATCGCTTCATGTTAAATCCGCTGCCCAGACAAAACTTGGGACTTGGTCTCTTCAATAGTTGAGCCAGTCTTGCCATATAGGCGGAGTTAAGACTATCCCACGGGGTCAGTCTGGCTAGCCATATAGGCGAGGCTTGGACTTGGCGTTTGCTGAGCCAGCCCATCAGTGCTGTGCAGGCGAGGCTTGTCCTCTGCTTTTACTGAAATTGGATTGCTTTGACCCAAAGGATTCTGATTTGCAGTTTTTCTGTGCTTAACTGCTAATCTGTTCTGATTTGCCTTGCAGTGGGCTATGCTCGCCAATCTTGTGACTTGATGGAAGGAACCATAAAATTGCCTTATGCTTCCCCGGTTGAAGCTTTACTTTTAAGCAGGAGGAACAATTCGGGGCAGCGGGTGCATGTCCCAGAGGCTGCCAGCAGCCTCTTATCCGAGATGATTCGTTCTGAGGTGAAGCTGGTAGCCGCTTCGTCGGAGATGATCCGCTTCAAGATAGTAGGCGCTGCCTGTGGGTTTGCCGGCATCATTGCCAACTTTCAACTTTGGTGGCCTTTGGGGGCGATCCACTTTGGAAGGCGGACATCACACCCGTTAGATCACTGGTACCACTGCCGATTCCCATTATACGTGATCTATCGTGTTGGCGGCGATAGGTTTTTATTGCCAGGCTTCAACAAAAATGGCCTGGCAGGATCTGCCATTTTTGTGGAGAATAATGACCGTGTCCTTGCGGCACCACTGATTACAGCCTTGTGCAGGAGGAAGGCCTCCTTTGTCCAGTCGGTTTGACTTAGAAGCGGATAAAACCACTTGTATGCTTTTTTGCACAAATTACCCTGTCGAGCAACTGGGTGTGTTGTATGAAACACAACTTCGATGTAATATCAATGTACCCTTCTTTTTTTAAATCAATGAAAGTTCATCTTCTAATCATCTGATCTTCGCTTACTTTCTTTGAAGGTTTGGCCATAGCGGGGCTAAACCGTATGCGTAGTTAAGGACATAGTCCTTTCTTTGAGTGATCTTCGAGAGACTGGCATGTCAGCGCCTATTTAGAGGGCTAAGGTAAGCCTCTCGGCGAATGTCCTTGAAGGATTGTGCGAAATTCGCACTTTAAGCCAGGGCGAAGTTAACCCTTAGCGGAATCGAAGCAGCGCTTCTCGGGAAGGCGCTTTGGGCGGCGTTTCGAATTAATTCGAAACGGCGGCACACGCCCTTTTCGAGGCCTCGTTTCAGGCGCTGATTGGCCTATAAAAGCCCGATCGGGCTGAGCAGGAAAAGATCTCCTTTTTTCAGAGAGATTTCTTGACTTTCCCTCTTCCTCTTCCTTCTTTGTTCAGAGAACCCTGAGAGCTCTTGCAACCCTTTAATGGCGCCCAAAAGGCGAGCGGAAAAAGAAGTGGCGACTTCTGCAGCGGAGGGTCCTCCTCCTCCTCCGGTCATCGAGCGACCAGTCACCGGTAAGGGATTTTCCTATCTGATTAGAGATCGTGGTCTCTCTCCTTTGGAGCCAACATTTGGCTATTAGGATGATCGAATATGATCTGTCTTCATTAGGGAACTCGTTTCCTTGAATCTCCCTATCTTCCTTGCACAAGGGAATTAAGAACCGAACAGTTCCTCGTACGAAGCCATTACTCGGGCAGTCTCCATCCTGTTGAGGAACAGGATATAGGTCTGTTCCTTCAGTCATGGTCACGAAGGGTGACTTTTGACCATGATGCCCTCTTGGTGACGTTAGCCTTTAGGGCTATACCACTTCCTGTTTAAGCGAAGTTGGTACTTTGGACGCCTTCTGCAAAAATGCAGTTTTATCCGCGAGATCAAGCTTCATCGAGGCTATCGCCTTGCTGGCCTTGCTTGCTGAGCGAGGCTATGCCTCACTTGATTGTTGAACTAATCATAGTTCGTTTCTGTCTTTGCAGTGCATTACACTCCCGATCTCCTGAGCAGTCTGTTTGGGCTGACCAGTGGAGCAGATGGTAACCTCAGCCTGCAGTTTCATGGACAGGCTTCTTTGTTTAGTGAGCGGAGCTCCCTCGTCCGGGATACGCTCATCCAAGGCGGTCATCCGCAGACCACGCGGAGTATCTTGACCACGGCTCCTCTTGAGGATGTTGACCGTCGGACTTACAGAAAGCCCGACTTTATGTTCGGGGATGCCGCATCCGATCCCGATCGCCAGTTGCAGGCAGGCGAAGGACAATGGATCTTTCAACTGGATGGCGAGAAGTTTTACCTTCCGTCGACTAAGCGACACTTTCCTTTATCTTCTTTCATGAATGTGACTCAGGCTCGGAAGATGGCGTGGGGCGTAAGCCGAAGCGTCGAATCCGTCCATGTTGGGAGATTAACCTTTCAGTCGGGCTATTCGAGGGCGGGCCCTCCCCTCAGCATAATGGGGCTATACCCTGGGAAGGTATCGCGGGAACTTCCAGTGGGAGAGAACCCGGCTGTGGCGCAGACCTTTGGCACTCAATTCTGCGCAGTTGGCGGGAACTATCCTGCAACTGACTTCAGGGCTCCCGGTTGGGTTCATCCTCCTAAGACATGGTGGGCGGAGTTGACCAACTATATCCTCGCTCACTTCGAGGAGGACTTGGAGGGGTTGAATCTCTATGAGGCCGTCAGGGCGACCTGCTACGGCATTGAGATGAAGGTGGCGTGCTTCTACGCCATCCTTGAGTTGTACTGCCCGGCTTCGGGGACTTTCTTCACCCCGGTTGGCGAGCTGGGCATGGCTTTGCATGAGATGTGGGAAATCTCTGCTTTGCCTTTCGGGTCTCTTCCATACGAAGAGTACTTTTCCTGTGAGGCGGAGTTGGCTCTCCTGGAGAAGCAGGAGCCTGCTATGCTCGAGACTTATCGGGAGTTGATGTGCCACTTGCATATTTGTTCTAGCATTCACGGTGGTGGCAAGGGTAGCTCGAAGAGCTTAAAGAGCTGGGGAAGTTACCTGTTCCCAGACATGAAGAATGCTCCTGAAGCAGCTCATCGCGGAGTTACTGATGGCGATATTGTTGAACGGATGGAGATGTGTCTCCAAAGGGATATCGTCGTAATAGAAGACGCAGGTCCCTATGAGAAGGGTGATACCCTTCGGAGCTTTCACCATCAGGCCCGTCGGCCTATGTCTCGAAAGGCGCTGCTGGCCGGTTTCTTAACCGTCTGGTTAAAGAAGTGTGTTGTGCCTTCTTCCTCGGGTGACATCGTCCACCCGAATGTTCTGCTACCCGCCGTTCGCCTGGCCCATAGTCACCGTCTGGGTCTTCTCCCAGCCATGGTATGCTGTATTCAAAGAGGCCTTCGCGCACTAACGGAGGCTTTCTGCAGGCCACCGGCGGCAAGACGTGGGAAGAGTGCTATCCTTCCTTGCGATGGACCCAATCCTAGGGTGGGTCTACCGTACACCTACTTGATGGCGTGGTTCGCCTTACACTGCCCTACTTTGATTGGAGCTGGGGAAGATCCTTCGCAGGGTGTTCGAACGGCTCTTCTGCGCCGATTCGAAGGTTGCTCTTGAATGAAAGCCTACGTGGCCGAGGCCCGTAAGTTAGTGCGTCGTCATGACGCTTATAGCCTGTTCCGCTGTTTTCCTCGCATTCGGGCGCAGGATACAACGAGGAATTCCGAGATGCGGAGTCAGGGCGGTCTCCCATGAGTCGGGGCGTTTTCGAGTGGCTGGTCAGCATCCGGCCCTCGCATTTGCTGTACAGGAGTGGGGATACCTGCTACCTGGAACCCTACGTCCCAAGTCGATTTGCCCGCCAATTCGGGTACGACCAGCTATATGTGGGCAACCCCAATTCGGACCTGGCTTTCATGGGTAGTCTTATTGATGGGGCCCGTGCCTGGCGGTTCTTTACTGCGGATGGCACTGGGGCGTGGCTACGCACGCCGCTGCAGGACCCCGGTCTCTTGACGACCCTATGCTTTTGCCAGTGGTACGCGGCTTCCAACTCCACACCTCCTGGATTTAATGTCAATAGTACGGGTGTGAAGTTAATCTCTCAGCGACTGAAGCGGAAAGCCTCTAATAAGAGAGAAGGCAAACGGGTTCGTGTCCCCGGCTTGGAAGAATTCATCGCTGTGGATGACAGCAAGGCTTCTGATGCAGGGAGTCCTCGCTTCGAGGCGGGGGCTGGAGCTGATACTCCTGCGGCTGGTTCTGGTGTGATGGGGACATCTTCCCCACGACGTGTGGAAGGAGTGGAAGAAGAGGATTCTGACGTCCACTTCAAGAGAAAACGAGCGGGTAGCTCTCGTAGGAAATCGTTGGCGAAGAAGCCCCGTCGTCAAGCTCCTACGATTGTCGTAGAGGGTTATCCCTCTACAGCGATTCCTCCTGCTGCCCCATTAGCGGCTGAACCGTCGGTTGCTGAACCGACTAGCGGTGAATTCGCTCTAGGTCTGGGTGAGGTTACCCTTGTTCATATAATGCTTCTGGTGTGTTTCGAATAACTCATCCTTTGCTTCTTGTTACAGGAGCCGAGACGGCTGGAGAGCAAGGGAAACATTATGATCCCCTATTCACTTATGGGGCTGCAGCCGGTTCCCCTGCTCACTCGGAAGAGTCTGGGAGTGGCGCAGCTGATGTTGGTCCTTCAGGCGTTGGGACTTCTAAAGGGAGTCCTGAGACATCGAGCTCTATCGGGTGGTCCACAGGATACTCGGCAAGTGAAAACGAGCCGGCTATTCGTGTTGATTCTGCCAAATTTTTTCGATGGAGCCTCTGGAGACTGGTGCGGCCGACGAGATGTTCGAGGCAACATCATCCTTTGGTATTGTCGTACCCTCTTGGCTTTTTCTGTATGTAGTGTCCCGACTAACCGCAGTCTTGTTACAGGTGTTCGGCCTCAAGACGCATCAGCTTCAAGGGAGCCGGTAGATCTTCCTGAGTGATCGAGAGGTGACATGAGCACTTCGGCCACAGCGGATGCTGCTGTGTTGGACGCGCTGTACGACGACCTGCCTTCTTATCGGCCCAAATCAGCTGAAGGACCAGAGTTGAAGGGGCGGTAGTGCCGGAGGTATCCTCACTCCCAATCACATCAACGAGTGAGGTGCGGACGTTTTGCCGAGTGCGGCATTGAGGGTGATTGCGAGCCCTACTTCTCTAACCCTGGTGGTTGAGCCTGCTGCTCAAGAGGTGGTTGCCAGTCCTACCTCCGCGGTGGCTGACGTGCTGGTTTCGATGAGGACTCCGCCGAGATCGCCTTCGGCTAGCCCTGCTACTGTCAGTGTTCCGCTGCTTCTTTTGCGACGGCGTCGACCAGGCTGGTGGACTATTCCGAGGTTGCCTCCCTGTCAGAAATGGCTGAGGCCGAGAATGATTACATAGGTGACCTGGTCGATAGCTTTTATAGAAGCTTGGAGCGGACTATCGACCTAGTTTTGAAGGGCTCGCCTATACCGTTCTCAAAGCTGAAGGTGGTCCTCTCTCGTGATATTGAGAGCATTCGGGACTTTGAGGGGTATCATCAGGCTGCTGCTTTAGAACTCCTGGTGGATGAACTTGAGAAGGCTGTAGAGGAGTGGCGCCGTCTCTATCGCTCAGACCCAGCGTCCTTAGCTGACGAGCAGCTCGCTTGTCTTGTTGCCCGAAAGCACGAGGCCCGGCTTGCTGCTCAAGAAGCTGCTAAGGCCGTCTCTTCTGATTTGAAATCCTTGGAAACGAGGCAAGCGGAGGTTGGAAGTGCAATTGACGCCTCCACTAGTGCTCTTCTTGGCGCTGAGGATAAGATTGCGAAGGCTGAGGAAATGATCAGGAAAGCAAATCTCCTCTTATCCAAGGTCATACCGGTGCGTCTTGAGGAAACTGCGCGGCTTAAAGAACTCAAAGCTCAGAGTGAGGAGCTTGCGCGGCAGGAGCTGTCACAGAGGGCAACTTTGGCAGAAGTTGAAGCTCGTCTGGCTCAGGCGGTGGACTTTGATGAGGCTGAGCTGAGGTCACAAGCGCTTGCCCAGGCTGTTGATGATAGGAAGACGAGGCTAAACACCCTCGGAGAGCGGCTCAGATCATACAGTGTACGCTTGTAGGTCATTGTATACGTGCCTCCATGTGTCTCCATCTTTTAGAATTAATGGAAATTCTTTCTTTTGTTTTGGCTTCTGTTGAATCTCCATCTTGTTCTTGCTTGAGGACGTAATCTTTGAGACGTGGCTATCCGTCGGTTCAGAGGTCACAATGACATAACCGATTAAGACGTCAGCGATCTCGAGGTTAGCCCTTTGCGGGGCTGAAGGGGAGATACTTGCCTTTTGTAAATGTCAGCAAGCATCGGTGAGTCCTGTCTTTTGTAAGTGTCAACAGGCTCAAAGTTGAGACTTAGCTGTCCGCTGGTTCAGAGATCGCAATGACATAACCGATTGGGACGCTACTAAGCTCAATGGTAGATGAAACTTGGCTATCTGCCAGTTCAGAGGTCGCGATGACATAACTGGTTGAGAAGCCACCAAGCTTCAGAGAGGGTGATACTCGTCTTTTGTAAATGTCAACGAGTATCGAGACCTGTCTTTTGTAAATGTCAACAGGGCTCGGAATTGAGACTTAGCTGTCTGCTGGTTCAGAGGTTGCAATGACATAACCAATTGAGACGCCACCAAGCTCAAGGTTGGTGATACTTATCTTTTGTAAATGTCAATAAGTATCGAGACCTGTCTTTTGTAAATGTCAACAGGGCTCGGGGTTGAGACTTGTCTTTTGTAAATGTCAACAAGCTCGAAATTGAGACTTAGCTGTCTGCTGGTTCAGAGGTCGCAATGACATAACCGAATGAGACGCCACCAAGCTCAAGGTTGGTGATACTTATCTTTTGTAAATGTCAATAAGTATCGAGTTTGTAGTAGAATTTGGGAGAAGTCTCGTTTTCACGGGAAGAAACGAGGGAATCACTGTCATAGGTTTAATGTTAACGTAACAGCGAAATGTATATGTGGTCTTACCATTCTATGGATGAGAATTGGTAAGTAACTTTGGAGGTCTCATTCTCTCAGAGAGAGATGAGGGAACTGCTGTCATAGGTTTAATGTTAACATAACAGCGGAATATATGTGGCCTTACCATCCTATGGATGAGAATTGGTAAGTGACTTTGGAGGTCTCATTCTCTCGGAGAGAGATGAGGGAACTGCTGTCATAGGTTTAATGTTAACATAACAGCGGAATATATGTGGCCTTACCATCCTATGGATGAGAATTGGTAAGTGACTTTGGAGAGGGAATCAAATGGGAACTGGTCCCTTAGGATTTTTAGCAAATCCCCAGCTGTCAACGGGTTTGATATGCCTTTACCAACTACCGTTTGAGTTGGACTAGCCATGCTATTCCCCTCAGCATGATGAGTTGTCGAGGACTTATGTTGGGCTTATAGGCCAACATTTTCCTCTATCCTTAATCGTTAAAGGATATTGGATTATTAGGTTAATGTCTGCATAACCTCGATTCCCCTTTAGGATAACCGGTGCGCGGCCAGGTTCCTGTTGGTTTTCGGCTGTATGACCTCACTTGGAGGAAGAGAAAGGCTCTCTTTGTGTGTGCTCCAGACACGGAGATCTTGATCAGAGGTGTAGTGTTAACTTGATCAAGAGAAGGATCCTTGATTAAGGATAATATTTCTTTAAGAACTTGCCATTGATCGGCATCATGAGTAGGTCGCCCTCTGCAGTCGCGAGGCGGTATGCTCCATTTGAATAGACTGTTTCTATTACAAACGGTCCTTCCCATTTAGGCTGAAATTTGCCTTTGGTCTTGTGCGTCATAATCATCGGTCGTCTGACGGCTAAGACCAGGTCTCCTTTCTGGAAGACTCTCTGTTTGACCTTCTTATTGAAGGCTTTTGAGATTCGAGCTTGATATAGCTCGATATACTGCTGAGCTTGTAGTCGCTTCTCGTCCAAAGTTTCGAGCTCTTGAAGGCGTAGGCGATCATTGTCCTCTGATGTGATTTTAGTAATCAGAGCTACACGCAACGATGGCATCTGGATTTCCAATGGGAGGATTGCTTCGCACCCATATACCAGGGAAAAAGGCATATTGCCTGTCGGTGTCCGCACCGTGGTTCGGTAGGCCCAAAGACATTCACCGAGCTTTTCGTCCCAATCTCGCTTATTCGAGGAGACGAATTTCTTGAGCAGCTTGATGATTGTTTTGTTGAATTCTTCCGCCAAGCCGTTGGCAGCAGGATTATAGGCAGTTGAAGCTACATTCTGAATTCGGTATTTATTGCAGAACCGATAGAATACTTGGCTTATGAATTGGGGACCGTTGTCGTGGATGATCCGCCTAGGGACACCAAATCGATGGATGACGTGGTGCTTGATAAAGTGAACTACATTGGAGGTTTTGACTTCAACCAGTGGTATAGCCTCCGCCCATTTTGAGAAGTAGTCGGTTATTGCTAGGATAAACCGGTGACCTTTTGTCGAAGAAGGACTGATTGGTCCTACGACGTCTATTCCCCATGCTTCAAATGGCCATGAAGCAGCAGTCGGGTGGAGCAACTCCGAAGGCTGGTGTATGAAGTCCGCATGAATCTGACATGCTTTACACCTTCGTGCATATTGGATAGCGTCGGCTATCATAGTTGGCCAATAATATCCCAGCCTATGCAACCTGTCTTTAAGCTTTGGACCTGGCTGATGAGCTTCGCAAGTGCCATCATGCGCTTCTTGGAGCGCTTCCTGTGCCTCTGAATTAGAAAGGCAACGGAGGAGGACACCGTCATATGAACGACGGTAAAGTGTCTTCAGAGTCGGATCGTAGTAGAAACGGAGAGATCTTCGTCTGATAGATGCCGCTTCTTTAGGATTGTCTGGAAGCAGACCGTGCAAAGCATAGTCAATGAGAGGAAAGCGCCAATCCCTCGGCTCAAGATTCGTCGAGACATTATAGACTTCTCGAGTTCTTAGCATGTGCTTGGAGCATACAAGATGTCGAGTTGCGACTGTGAGGTGATACTCGGTGTCGGCTGGCAAAGCTAGAGTTGTTGCTAAGGCAGCAAGGGCGTCCGCCTTAGTATTTTGAGATCGGGACACGTGCCCGATGTAGAAACCTTCAAATAGGTTAGCCAATTCGATGGCTGTATGGTAATAAGGCACCAAGTCCTCATGGCGGACTTCGTATTCGCCTTTAACCTGATTGATGATCAGTTTTGAATCGCCATAAGCTTCGAGGTAGCGTACCCCCATTCCATGGGCGAGCTGAAGACCAATGAGCAGAGCATTATATTCTGCCACATTGTTGGAGCACGATTCTGTCAAAGAAAATGCTCTGGGCAGGACATGATTCTGTGGGGAGATAAACACAACCCCCACTCCGGCAATAATTTTGCCTTTAGGGCCCATTCGCGATGCTCCATCAAAGAACATCTGCCACACTTCCTCTTCTGAGGTTGCATAAGACTCGAAGACTTCATCAGGGATATCTTCGTGAAGTTTTGAATGCTCCGGAACTGGATGAGCAGCCAAGAACTCTGCAAGGGCCTGGCCTTTAACCGCCTTCTGAGGCGTGAAGATCATGTCGTATTGAGACAATAAAAGTGCCCACTTAGCCAATCTTGAATTCAATGATCCTGGCTTTGTCATAAGAAGACGCAATGGGTTTACTCTGGAGATGACATGTATGGTCTGGCCGACCAAATAATGCCGTGTCTTCTGAACAGCGAAGACGAGAGCTAAACACTCTTTCTCAATAGGGTTGTAGCGAGATTCCGCTCCTATGAGAGTTCTGCTCAGATAATAAATGGCCTGCTCGTGGCCATTGTCGTCCTTTTGAGCGAGGAGGGCACCGAGGGAGTAGTCCAAAGCTTTTACATAAAGCAAGAATGGCTTCCCTGATGTAGGGGCCACTAAGACTGGAGGCTTTATGAGGTACCTCTTGATGTCTTCATAAGCTTCCTGACAAGCTTGATCCCATACGAAGGGAGTACCCTTTTTCATGAGCCGGGTGAACGGCTGACAGCGGCCTGAGAGATTTGCGATGAATCTTCTAATATAGGCCAGCCTGCCTTGCAAGCCTCTGAGCTCTTTGAGATTCCTTGGTGGATGCATGCTCTGAATGGCTTTGACCTTGTCTGGGTCAAGATGAATCCCTTTTGATGTGACAATAAACCCAAGGAACTTGCCACTTGACACTCCCAAAAAGGATTTTGTTGGGTTCATTTTCAGTTGATGAGCCCGCATTATGTCGAACATCGTTCTCAGGTCGCGAAGGTGTTCATTCTTGTTGCGACTTTTGACGGCAATGTCGTCGACATAGCATTCCACCGTTTTTCGGAGATGATCGCGGAAGATCATACTCATTGCCCGCTGATAGGTTGCTCCAGCGTTCTTCAGTCCGAAGGGCATTACCGTGTAGCAGTATACCCCTAATGGTGTTCGGAACGAAGTATGCTTCTCGTCGTCGGGATACATCTTAATCTGGTTGTACCCTGAAAAGCCGTCCATGAAAGACATTCTTTCGAATCCACATGTGTTGTCGATCATGACGTCGGTGATGGGCAGTGGGAATTCATCTTTGGGACAGGCCGTATTGAGATCACGGTAGTCGATGCAGATCCGTATTTTCCCGTTCTTTTTGAGGACGGGGACGATGTTAGCTACCCAATCAGGATGTTATTCTTCCCAGATGAAGCCACATGCAATGAGCTTGTGAACTTCGGCTTCAATAGCTTCCATAATGTTCGGGCGAAACCGACGTTGTTGCTGCTTGACTGGCTTGACGTCGGTCTTGATGTTCAGACGGTGCATAGCGACCTGTGGATCAAGTCCGGGCATATCTTCGTAGCTCCATGCGAAGACATCTATATACTCCTTCACGAGCATTATCAATTCCTCCTTTTCTATAAGTGATAGGCTTTCACTTATAAATATGGGCTTGGGGTTATCTTGACTTCCCAGGTTGACCTGCATCACCTTGTCTTCAGTAAGTGGTTCGCACGATTCGAATCGCTTTTCCCATTGAAGGTCTGATTGCTGGGCCCATTGCTCCTCGTCAGTGGCTTCTGCGGGCTCCAATTGACTGCTTGAGGTCATATTAGCAGTGAGGTTTTTGAACATTCCTCCTATACTGACATCTGAATCCCACTCGAAGGATGAGGCTGAATGTGATGGAATCGGTTCATCGTCTTTGACTTGAACGGTTGCTGATGATGTGGGTGTAACGTATCCCAACCCTCTGCGTGTACTATCATAGTAATTTGCAGGTTTCCCTTTAGACACAAGGTTTCGCATCAAACCGCGCCTTCCTTTTCTGAAATTCAGGCCTGCTCCACGCTTCAAGTCGTATCCCATTTTCTTCATAATGTGGCGCGCTGGCCGCGCATAATGGAAGAACTGTGGGGCGTCTGAATCTGAGCTAGGATCTGCCGTTGTGGATCCCCGTGGCCGGGTTCTACCGAAGATTATCGGCGGCTGACCTTGTTTGGACGGAGGGATCACCAGTGTGGCCCCTTCTATAGCTTCCATAGATGTGCTGGCCACACTTGGCTCATGTACGGGCACATGCAGAGAGCCATCCGTAATGGATTTAATCGACCCAATACTCGCAGGATAATCAAAAGAAATATTATCATTAATTACCCATTCTCCTTCATCCTCTGAAGGAGTATTACATAGGGGATTATTGAGACATGCTATAATTGGTTCACCAATCAGAATAGCTGGCATGCCTGTTTCGGATTCTGAATCCGCCTCGTTGCCACTTTCATCATCGTCTGGCAGCGATTCTTTGAGTGCTCCACCGGCCTCTTGATATAGGAGAGCGTCAGTGAAGTAATTTTCCACCCCTTTGAATGGTTGCCTCTCAGCAAAGACAGTTCGTACTGTCGCATCATTTTCAACATATTTGAAGCATTGATGGAGGGTGGAAGGGACGATCCAATTGGCATGGATCCATGGCCGTCCCAGCAGCAGGTTATATGATGTGTCAGCATCAATGACATAGCATGTCACTTCTGACTTCAGGCTCCCGATTCTGCAACGGAGTCGAATTTTCCCCAGTGGATGACTGCTCCCGGCATTGAAACCGTATATTGTAGTAGTGGTTGCGGACAACCTGTACAATGGTATGCTGAGGAAGTAGAGAAGTCTTTTGGGGATGATGCTGAGTGCGGACCCCGGATCGACTTGTACCCTCTCAATGCATGTTGAACCGATATATCCGGTGTAGTACAGAGGTTGATCGTGCTTGTTGTCTTTGAGAAGCATATCTTCCGCTGTGAAAGTAATAGCGGGCACCTTTGATTGTGCATGATGACATTCTGGGCAGGAAGACTGGACGTCGTTGTTAGGGATCTCAGGCATGCATGTTAGAAATGATTCTGAATTGGCTAGCGCATCCCTGAGTGCTTCTCTTGTCTCTTTCGAGAGGCGAAGGAGCTCGTGTATAGTGATACGAGCTGGGATATTGGCCAGTTGAGCCAATATGTCAAACCGAAAGGGCGTATCAAACCCTTGGCCTGGTGGTTTCTTCAACACGTGGTCGAATCGTACCTCTTTAGGTTTTTCTTTCCCTTTGGCTGGGATTAGAGTGGATGCTGGTACTTGTACTGATGTCGTTTGCTGTTGTATCTCGTCAGTAGACTTTTCATACTGCCTTAAGTATGATTTTCCGGATCGGGTGCCCGTTTGCTGAGGCGTATCGGCTTGCGCTGCGCAAGCATGCTTTTCTCCTTCGGAATCACTGAGGGAAGCCGATGTAAGATTGCCGTCGTCTGGCAGGAGGGAGATGACATTGCAAGACTTGCCCTTTGAGTTGGGCTGCTTTGGATCCCGCTGTACGTCTTGGACGAGGTCTGGATGTATCCACATGACTTCTCCTGTCTCCAATGTTAAGGGAACAAGACCCTTATTGTTTTGAGCTGTAGCTGGGAGATGTTTGACTTCCAACCGTGGCGCAGGGACGGAATAAGTCCCGTCGGGAACTGTGATTTTTGGGGCTTTGCCAAACTCAAGAGTCACCAGATTGGCAGTGACTTTCTTCTGCTCCGTCTTCAATGTCAGAACCCCAGCATCAACCAAGGCTTGAATTCTATCCTTGAGGACATAGCACTTGTCAGTAGGATGGTGAACCATCCTGTGGTAGAGGCAGTATTTAGGGTCGTTTGTGCGCCCTATCTCATTGGGACGCCGTGCATCTGGCAGCTTTATTTTGTTCCCTTTGTGGAGCAGATGGAATATGGTGACCACCTGATCGTCTTTGAACGAGTATCGCTTTGGAGGGAACTTAGGCTCCTGATTGTTGAAGCCGCTCTTCTTGGCCTTTGACTGCACATCTCCGGATAGTTCCACAGACATAGTCTCCTTGCCTTTAGTTTGAGAGGATTGCGGTAGGTCGCCACGCCCTTTGTTGTTCATCCCCCACTTGCCTCTAGGGGCGGATGGTTCGAACTTTTTAGCCGACTTCTCGGCTATCTCAGCTTGTTCGACCAATTCTTTCCAAGTGTGGGCTTTGACAGCCCCCATGCGAACTTCTACTTGGTCTAGGAAGTTGTGTCTGCATGTCTGCAAGAGCATGGGTAATGGCATCCCAGCTGGGCACATCAAGGATAAGTTTCTGAACCGTTCAATGTAGTCACGGACAGATTCGCCCTTCCTCTGCACAGTGGAGAGGAGTTTGTCCATGGTTACCTCGGTATCATTCTCATAGAAACGAGAGAGGAACCGAGTTTCCAGGTCGATCCAGGAGTTGATAGAGCCCGGGGAAGACTGCGAAACCAGTCAAACGCCACCCCCTTTAAGGTGCCAATGAAAAGCCTAGCCATTATGGCGTCATTGCTTATAACATTACCAGTCTGAGACCGGAAATAATAGATGTGCTGATTTGGCGAGCTCTTTCCATCATAGGTATGCAGCGTTGGCGGTTTGAACTTCGGTGGGTATGGCACCGAATCCCACTCCAGCGGATAAGGACGGACTGTCCCTACCTTCTTTAATTCATCCCTCTGAGCTAGGGACGCGATCTGAGCTTGGAGGCCCTTAAGGACTTCGGCGTCTAGGGAAGAACCCTCCTTGGATTTCTCCGGCTTTGGTTGCTCATTGCTGAAGTGTTCCTCCTCATCGCGATTGCTCCCGGCATCATTGTTATTCCGGTTATTGAGGAGTTAAGCGAGCATCTGTTGAATATTGTCCAGAGCCTCTTGCTGAGTCTTGGAAGTTTGCTCCTGGGCTTCCAGGCGCCGACGAAGATCGTCGTTGACGTTATCAGCCATATTGACTGATGCTCTGTCTGTTCGCACCGAACTGACTATCGCCGAAGAGGCGTACCCACTATCTTCATCTTCTCCGTCCGATGATTGGAGTGATCTTGTGGGCTGTGACGAGGCTAGGGCCATCGAGGAAGAAGGCTGCTCGTAATTGTAGGGTATCGCCACCCTAGATCTGGTGTTTCGGAAAACACCCTCTTCTTCATGCACCAAGACTTCGCCCAAGCCTGGGCTGTAGTCTGGATCTGGGGACTCTTGTCCTCTTCCGGTCTTGTTGACGGATGCGGAGGGTAGATCTCGCGAGATGCTCCTTTTGCGATGTTTCACCGGGACTTGCACCGATAGTCGATCAAAAACCGACCGTCGTCTTGGAGGCGTGGCGGAGATTGGTCTCAGCCGGCAATGGACCGAGTGGAGTGTCAGCAGTTGACATCCCCTGTGTTGGCAATAGGGGGAAGAGGTTTGTCTATCCGTCAACAATTTCCTCAAATCGAACCCGGTCGGGTCCCTGCAATCGAGCGTAAAGGCTCTTTTGGATCGCGCATAGGGCGATGTCCTGCTTCTTTTATCCCTGCAGACGGGATTAGCACTGAATAGTGCTTTAGTTCTAGCTTCGCCATTAGACGCGAACTTAGTGCTTAACGCACTGGAAAGTGGAGCATGCTGCGGTGCTTTACCCGCTATGCTGTTGCGAAGGCAATTAGCCTTAGATGGTATTTTGGTTTCAGCTTCGCGGTCATGGACCCTGCGCGTACGCTGTGGTACAGTAGCTTCGCTCATGAGAACGAGGCTGGCGCGAGGCATCGCTGCTCCTGAATTGGACGACGGTATGATTGCCGTCGTAACTTTATGATTGGAACAGACAGGCATCTTGCCCTTCTCTTCGGTCGAAGACTTCTGTTTAGGTTTCCACATCCGCCTTGGCAGAGGAGACTTAGGTTCGCAGGGAACCTGATTAGCCACACGCGAGGCTGAGGGGTGTTGGCAGAATTCTGCTTCCAGTTTCTGATTTGAAATCTTGGTCGTGGAAACCCTCCTATGCTTCCGTGCTCAAAGCGTTGGGCCACCCCCAGAGAGGACTTCTTCAAATCTTGCTTGATCGAACTGAACCACCAAGTTCTCACAAGTAAAAGAATCAGACTGCGGACGTACTTCCTTGTTGCGCCAAATAACCGCAGTAGGTTCGCAGAGAACCTTTTCAGTCTCCGCAGAGACTTTCCTTGAAGATATAGCCAGAGAAGCTCTGGCTGCACCGGCTTTTCTGAATTCAGAGTTAGACCCGAAGGTCTGTTCGCCGCATTGCGACACTTGATTCTCGGCAGTGAAGAATTTCTTCCCCAGCGGAGTCGCCATCTTGTTTTCCATTATGTTTGCAAAGGGGGAAAACTTACAAAAAAGAGTTTGAGGAGCTAAATTACAAGTATTCTAAAAAAAAATTACAAGTAGATCTCCTCAGAGATTCTGGAGAAGTGTGCCGATAGGAGTCTGGTCAGCGCGCGACCACTTTGTCCCTTTGACGATGCGAGCGATGAGATTCCCTTCTCGCCTGGTTCGGGGAATCAGAGAACAGAAGGTTGGTAGAACCCTCTTGCTGCTTCTCAAAATCGCCTTCAATTAGGAATTCCTTCTCGCCTGGTTCCGGAGATTCCTTGAGAAGAAGGACGATGTTAGGGTATCAACACCCTGAATAGAGAAAGCAATTCTCTAAAAGGTCTCTGAATTCGAGAACGCACGGTGCGTTATGAAGAAGCCTCTGCTTGTGGAGTCCTCTTGTATGCCTCTGTGTCTTGATCGATCGATCCTCGTATATCTCTCCTTATACCCCTGGCGGGCTATTTATAGGGAGAGCAAGGGTATAATCGTCCCTTGAAAATATGGAAACAGATTGAATCGAATCTGTTTAAAATCTGGAAAGTAGCCTTGCTGCGAGGCTAAGATCAGCTTCTGCGAAGTTAGAATTGGCAGGTCGGTTGACCTTCTCGATCCTTTCCATATCGTTGGAGGATTTCCCCTGATCCTCTTACTCGTTTTAGAAGAGTCAAGAGATTGTGGCAATCAACTGCCAAATTTGATCTCTGATTTGATCTTAATTAGATTTGATCTGATTGGATCCGATCTCATCCGGAGATTTGATTGGTCAAAGGTTGACCACAGTAGATTCTTAGCGGCGCTGTCCGCATTGAGCTCGTAGCGGAGCTGGAGACGGCTTCTGGCGAAGTCTGAAAGAAACCCTTTGGCGGAGCTGGAAGTCCTCCGTGGCGAAATTTGCGAGTTAGCTTCCTGGCGAGGCTTTGAATGGCTTCAAGGCGAAGTCGGGTGATATTAGCCTCTCAAGCGAGGCTATCCCTTTGGGCTCATGCGATGCTAAGTGCTAGCACCTTAGACCTGCTGAGGTCTGTTTAGAAACAATCCGGGTTCACTGTCTGCTTGCTAGATCAGTGGAGTCCAAGTTGCTTCCTTGTCCCTCGGAGATGGGTGAAAACTGGTCTTCAGCTCGTCTGTCACTTGTCTTTTGTAAATGTCAACAAGTTTAGACATTGTTCAGACCAATAAGAATCTTGTCTTTTTTAAGTGTCAACACCTGGTATCTTCAAGGTTGAGCCAGTCTTACCATATAGGTGAGGCTAAGACTGTGTCCCATAGGATCAGTCTGGCTTAGCCATATAGGTGAGGCTAGGACTCTGCATTTGTTGAGCTAGCCCATCACTGCTGTGCGAGCGAGGCTTATCCTCTGTTTTAACTGAAATTGGATTGCTTTGCCCTAAAGAATTCAGCTTTAGCGCTTTTGCAGTGTCTTCTGTGTTTAACTGCTAACTTGCTCCAATTTTGCATTGCAGTGAGCTATGTTCGTCGATCTTGTGTCTTGATGAAAGAGATCGAAAAGTTACCTTATGCTTCTCCAGTTGAAGCTTTACTTTTAAGCAGGAGGAACAACTTGGGGCAGCTGATGTGTGTCCCAGAGGCTGTTGGCAGCCTTTTATCTGAGATGATTCGTTCTGAGGTGAGGCTGGTGGCCGTTTATCTGAGATGATCCACTTCAGGAAAGCAGACGTCACACCTGTGAGATCACTGACATCACTGCCAATTCCCATTATAGGTGATCTATCGTGTTGGCGGCGATAAGTTCATTGCCGATTTTCATCAAAGGTGATCCAGCTTCCTGGTGGCAAAATCTGCCATTATGTGGAAAATTATGGCCCTGTCCTCGTGACACAACTGGTTACGGCCTTGTGCAGGAGGAAGGCCTTTCGTGTCCAGTTGGTCTGGTTTGGAAGCAGATAAAACAACTTGTATGCCTTTTGCGCAAATAATCCTGTTGAGCAACTGAACCTGTTGTATGAAATACAACTTTGATGTAGTATCAATGTACCTTTCCTCTTAAATCAATGAAAGTTCATTTTCTGCTCATCTGATTTTTGCCTTGCCTTCATCTTGAATTCGGCTATCGGAGGTATACTCCATGCGAGATAGGATTAAAACAGGAACGAGCTTCCAAGCTAGCATATCTGCGAAGTTCGGCCCATGCCTTTAACAAAGCTAACAAAGCTAAGGCAATCCTGCTGTGTGAAATCCGCATTTGACTTGTGGCGAAGTTAGCCCTTAGTGGCTGAATCAGCGCTTCTCGGGAAGGCGCTTTAGGCGCCGTTTCAAATTAATTTGAAACGACAGCCTGTACTCTTTTCGAGGCGTCGTTTCAGGCGATCATCGGCCTATAAAAGCCCGATTGGGCTGAGAGAGAGTCATCATTTCTCTTTGAATTTTTCAGAGCACTTGACTCTTCTTCTTCTTTTTTCTTCAAGAATTCAAGAACTTCCATAATTCTTCAATGGCGCCCAAGAGACGAACTATATCAACGAGTGAAGTGCCGACAATTTTGCCAAGCGCGGAGCTGAGGGTGATTACCAGCCCTACTTCTCCAACCCTGGTGGTTGAACCTGCTGTTCAGGAGACGGTCACTAGTCCTACCTCCATGGTGGCTAGTGTACTGATTTCCATGAAGACTCCGCCAAGATCACCGACGGCCTGTCTTACTGCTGTTAGTGTTCCTGTTACTCCTTCCTCGGTGGTATCGATCGGGCTGCTGGACTTTTCTGAAGTTGCCCGTCTACCAGAGGTGGCCGAAGTTGAAAACGATTTTATAGGCGACATAGTCGATAGTTTTTACAAAGGCTTAGGGCGATGCATTGACCTGGTCTTGAAAGGTTCGACTATGCCATTCTCGACTTTAAAGGTAGTCCTCTTCCGCAATATTGAAAGTATTCGGGACCTTGAAGGGTACCACCAGGCCACTGCCTTGGAACTCTTGGTAGATCAATTTGAGAGGGACGTAGAGGAATGGCGCCGACTTAGCCTCTCAGACCTGGAGCCTTTGGTTAGTGAGCGGTTTGCGCGCCTTGTTGCTCAAAAGCATGAGGCCCGTCTTACCGCTCAAGAAGCCGCCGAGGCTATTTCCTCTGATTTGAAATCTTTGGAAATAAGGCAAGCAGAGGCTGGAAATGCCATCGATGCCTCCATCAGTGCTCTTCTTGATGCTGAAGATAGGATTGCGAAGGCCAAGGAGATGATTAGGAAGGGGAACCTTCTCTTGTCCAAGGCTGAACCGGTGCGTCTTGAAGAAGCCGCGCGGCTTAAGCAGCTCAAGGCTCAAAGTGACGAACTCTCGCAGCAGGGATCGTCGCAGAGGGCAACTTGGCGGAAGTCGAAGCTCGTTTGGCCCAGGCAATGAATTTCGACGAGGCTAGGCTGAAGTCGCAGGCGCTTGCTCAGGCTGCTGATGACAGGAGGACGAGGCTGGCCTCCTTGGAGAGCGGATCTGATCTTACAACGTACGACTGTAGGTCATTGTATATATATGCCTCCATGTATCCCATCCTTTTAGAATCAATGAAAATAATAATTTTTGTCTTGATTCCCTGTCGAATCTTCAAATTGTTCCACTTTCTGAATTGTCGGTTCCAAATTGTATTGGTGCCATTCGAGAGAATAGTCCTTTGCTGGATTGAATGTTGAGACTTGACAGTCTGTCGGTTCAGAAGTCGCGATGACATAACTGGTTGAGACGCCACCAAGCTCAAAGGTAGGTGATACCCGTCTTTTGTAAATGTCAACGAGTATCGAAACCTGTCTTTTGTAAATATCAACAGGGCTCGGGGTTGAGACTTGTCTTTTGTAAATGTCAACAAGCTCAAAATTGAGACTCAGCTGTCTGCTGGTTCTGAGGTCGCAATGACATAACCGATTGAGACGCCACCAAGCTCAAAGTTGGTGATACTTGTCTTTTGTAGATGTCAACAAGTATCGAGACCTGTCTTTTGTAAATGTCAACAGGGCTCAGGGTTGAGACTTGTCTTTTGTAAATGTCGACAAGTTCGAAATTGAGACTTGGCTGTCTGCTGGTTCAGAGGTCACAATGACATAACCGAATGAGATGCCACCAAGCTTAAAGTTGGTGATACTTATCTTTTGTAAATGTCAATAAGTATCGAGACCTGTCTTTTGTAAATGTCAACAGGGCTCGGGGTTGAGACTTGTCTTTGGTAAATGTCGACAAGCTCGAAATTGAGATTTGGCTGTCTGCTGGTTCAGAGGTCGCAATGACATAACCGAATGAGACGCCACCAAGCTCAAAGTTGGTGATACTTATCTTTTGTAAATGTCAATAAGTATCGAGACCTGTCTTTTGTAAATGTCAATAGGGCTCGGGGTTGAGACTTGTCTTTTGTAAATGTCACAAGCTCGAAATTGAGACTTGGCTGTCTGCTGGTTCAGAGGTCGCAATGACATAACCGAATGAGACGCCACCAAGCTCAAAGTTGGTGATACTTAACTTTTGTAAATGTCAATAAGTATCGAGACCTGTCTTTTGTAAATGTCAACAGGGCTCAAAAATTGTAATGGAGTTTGGGCAAAGTCTCGTTTTTACGGGGAGAAACGAGGGAATCACTGTCATAGGTTTAATGTTAACGTAACAGCGAAATGCATATGTTGTCTTACCATTCTATGGATGAGAATTGGTAAGTGATTTTGGAGGTCTCGTTCTCACAGGGAGGAACGAGGGAATTGCTGTCATAGGTTTAATGTTAACGTAACAGCGAAATGCATACGTGGTCTTACCATTCTATGGATGAGAATTGGTAAGTGATTTTGGAGAGGGAATCAAATGGGTCCCTTAGGATTTTTAGCAAATCCCCAGCTGTCAACGGGTTTGATATGCCTTTACCAACTACCGTTTGGGTTGGGCTTGCCATGCTATTCCTCTCAGCATGATGAGTTATCGAGGACTTATGTTGGGCTTACAAGCCAACATTTTTCTCTATCCTTAATCGTTAAGGATGTCGGATTATCTGGTTAATATATGCATAACCTCGATTCTCCTTCGGGACAGCCAGTGCGTGACCAGGTTCCTACTGGTTTACGGTTGTATTATCTCGCTTGGAGGAAGAGAAAGGCTCTCTTTGTGTGTACTTTGGACACGAAGATCTTGATCAGAGGTATAATGTTAACTTGATCATGAGAAGAATCCTTGATTAAGGATAATACTTCTTTAAGAACTTGCCATTGATTGGCATCATGAGTAGGTCGCCATCTGAAGTCATAAGGCGGTATGCTCCGTTTGAATAGACTGTTTCTGTCACAAACGGTCCTTCCCATTTAGGCTAGAATTTGCCTTTGGTCTTGTGCGTCATAATCATCGGTCGTCTGACGGCTAAAACCAGGTCTCCTTTCTGGAAGACCCTCTGTTTGACCTTCTTATTGAAGGCTTTTGAGATTCGAGCTTGATATAGCTCAATATATTGCTGGGCATGAAGTCGCTTCTCATCTAGGGCTTCGAGCTCTTGAAGGCGCAGGCGATCATTGTCTTCTGATGTGATCTTAGTCATTAGAGTGACTCGTAACGACGGCGTCTGAATTTCTAATGGGATGACTGCTTCGCACCCATATACCAGAGAGAAAGGCATATTACCTGTCGGTGTTCGAACCGTGGTCCGGTAGGCCCAAAGACATTCGCCAAGCTTTTCGTCCCAATCTCGCTTGTTCGAGGAGACGAATTTCTTGAGTAGCTTGATGATCGTCTTGTTGAATACTTCCGCTAAACCATTAGCGGCAGGATTATAGGCGGTTGAAGCCACATTCTGAATTCGGTATTTATCGCAGAACCGATAGAATATTTGGCTTATGAATTGGGGACCGTTGTCGTGGATGATCCGCCTAGGGACACCAAATCGATAGATGACATGGTGTTTGATGAAGTTAACCACATTAGAGGTCTTGACTTCAGTTAATGGTATAGCCTCCGCCCACTTTGAAAAGTAGTCAGTTATTGCAACGATGAACCGGTGACCTTTCGTCGAAGAGGGACTAATTGGCCCTACGACATCTACTCTCCATGCTTCAAATGGCTATGAAGCAACAGTCGGGTGGAGCAGCTCCGAAGGCTGGTGTATGAAGTCCGCATGAACTTGGCATGCTTTACACCTTCGTGCATATTGGATAGCATCGGCTATCATGGTTGGCCAATAATATCCAAGCCTATGCAATCTGTCTTTAAGCTTTAGACCTGGCTGATGAGCTTCGCAAGTGCCGTCGTGTGCTTCTTTAAGCACTTCCTGTGCCTCTGAATTGGAAAGGCAATGGAGGAGGACACCGTCATATGAACGACGGTAAAGTGTCTTCAGAGTTGAATCGTAGTAGAAACGGAGAGACCTTCGTCTGATAGATGCCGCTTCTTTAGGATCGTCTGGAAGCAGACCGTGCAAAGCATAGTCAATGAGAGGAAAGAGCCAATCTCTCGGCTCAAAATCCGTGGAGACATTATAGACTTCTCGGGTTCTTAACATATGCTTAGAGCATACAAGATGTCGAGTTGCGACTGTGAGGTGATACTCGGTGTCGGTTGGCAAGGCCAGTGTTGTAGCTAATGCAGTAAGAGCGTCTGCCTTGGTATTTTGAGATCGAGACACGTGCCCGATGTAGAAGCCTTCAAATAGGTTAGCCAATTCAATGGTCGTGTGATAATAAGGCACCAAGTCCTCATGGCGGACTTCGTATTCGCCTTTAACCTGATTGATGATCAGTTTTGAGTCGCCATAAGCTTCGAGGTAGCGTACCCCCATTCCATGGGCGAGTTGAAGACCGATGAGCAGGGCATTATATTCTGCTACATTGTTGGAGCACGATTCTGTCAGAGAAAATGCTCTGGGAAGGACATGTTCTGTGGGAGATAAACACAACCCCCACTCCGGCAATGATCTTGCCTTTAGGGCCCATTCGCGATGCTCCATCGAAGAACATCTGCCACACTTCCTCCTCAGAGGTTGCATAAGACTCGAAGACTTCATCAGGGATATCTTCGTGAAGTTTTGAATGTTCCGGAACTGGATTAGCAGCCAAGAACTCTGCAAGGGCCTGGCCTTTAACCGCCTTCTGAGGGGTGAAGATCATGTCGTATTGAGACAATAAAAGTGCCCACTTAGCCAATCTTGAATTCAATGATCCTGGCTTCGTCATAAGAAGACACAATGGGTTTACTCTGGAGATGACATGTATGGTCTGCCCGACCAAATAATGCCGTGTCTTCTGAACAGCAAAGACGAGAGCTAAACACTCTTTCTCGATAGGGTTGTAGCGAGATTCCGCTCCTATGAGAGTTCTGCTCAGATAATAAATGGCCTGCTCGTGGCCATTGTCGTCCTTTTGAGCGAGGAGGGCACCGAGGGAGTAGTCCAGAGCTTTTACATAAAGCAAAAATGGTTTCCCTGATGTAGGGGCCACCAAGACTGGAGGTTTTGTGAGGTACCTCTTGATGTCTTCATAAGCTTCCTGGCAAGCTTGATCCCATACGAAGGAAGCACCCTTTTTCATGAGTCGGGTGAATGGTTGACAGCGGCCTGAGAGATTTGCAATGAATCTTCTGATATAAGCCAGCCTGCCTTGCAAGCCCCTGAGCTCTTTTAGGTTCCTTGGTGGATGCATGCCCTGGATGGCTTTAACTTTGTCTGGGTCAAGATGAATCCCTTTTGATGTGACAATAAACCCAAGGAACTTGCCACTTGACACTCCAAGAAGGATTTTGTTGGGTTCATTTTCAGTTGATGAGCCCACATTATGTCGAACATCGTTCTCGGGTCGCGAAGATGTTCATTCTTGTTGCGGCTTTTGACGGCAATGTCGTCGACATAGCATTCTACCGTTTTTCGGAGATGATCGCGGAAGATTGTGCTCATTGCCTGCTGATAGGTTGCTCCGGCGTTCTTCAGTCCGAAGGGCGGGCATTACAGTGTAGCAGTATACCCCCAATGGTGTTCGGAACGAAGTATGCTTCTCGTCGTCGGGATACATCTTAATCTGGTTGTATCCTGAAAAGCCGTCCATGAAAGACATCCTTTCGAACCCGCATGTGTTATCGATCATGACATCGGTGATGGGTAGCGGGAATTCATCTTTAGGACAGGCCGTATTGAGATCACACTAGTCGATGCAGATCCGTATTTTCCCGTTCTTTTTGAGGATGGGGACGATGTTGGCTACCTAATCTGGATGTTGTTCCTCTCGGATGAAGCCACATGCAATGAGCTTGTGAACTTCGGCTTCAATAGCTTCCATAATGTTCGGGCGAAACCGACGTTGTTGCTGCTTGACTGGCTTGACGTCAGGCTTGATGTTTAGACGGTGCATAGCGACCTGCTGATCAAGTCCGGGTATATCTTCGTAGCTCCATGCGAAGACATCTATATACTCTTTTATGAGCATTATCAATTCTTCCTTTTCTATAAGTGATAGGCTTTCACTTATAAAGATGGGTTTGGGATGATCTTGACTTCCCAGGTTGACCAGCATCACCTTGTCTTCAGTAGGTGGTCCGCGCAGTTCGAATCACTTTTTCCACTGGAGGTTTAATTGCTGGGCCCATGGCTCCTCATCAATAGCTTCTGCGGGCTCCAATTGACTGCTTGAAGTCATAATGACAGTGAGATCTTCGAACATTCCTCCTACATTGATATCCGAGTCCCACTCGGAGGATGAGGCCGAATGTGTTGGAATTGATCCATCGTCCTTGGCTTGAACTGTTTTTGATGATGTGGGTGTAACATATCCTAACCCCCTGCGTGTACTATCATAGTAATTTGCAGGCTTCCCTTTGGGACAAAATTACGCATCAAGCTGCGCCTCCCTTTTCCAAAGTTCAGGCCCATTCCATGCTTCAAGTTATATCCCATTTTCTTCATAATGTGACGTGCCGGCTGCGCGTAATGGAAGAACTGTGGAGTATCTGAACCTGAACTTGAATCTGCAACTGTAGGTCCCCGTGGTTGGGTTCTACCAAAAATTATCGATAACTGCTCTTGTTTGGACGGAGGGATCACCAGCGTGGCCCCTTCCATAGCTTCCATAGGTGTGCTGGC
Organism: Agave tequilana; assembly: GCA_038442645.1. Classification (NCBI taxonomy): domain Eukaryota; kingdom Viridiplantae; phylum Streptophyta; class Magnoliopsida; order Asparagales; family Asparagaceae; genus Agave; species Agave tequilana. The sequence continues at coordinate 44,285 of JAVJIF010015706.1, forward strand.
CGCACTCGGCTTATGTAAAGGCATGTGTAGGGAGCTATCCGTAATGGATTCAAATAGCCCAACACTCGCAGGATAATTAAAAGAAATATTATCATTAATTACCCATTCACCTTTATCCTCTGAAGGAGTATTACATAGGGGATTATTGAGACATGCTATAATTGGTTCACCAATCAGAATGGCTAGCATGCCTGCTTCGGACTCTGAATCCGCCTCATTGCCACTTTCATCATCGTCCGGCAATGGTTCTTTAGGTGTCTCACCGGCCTCTTGATACAGGAGAGCGTCAGTGAAGGAATTTTCCAACCCTTTGAATGGTTGCTTCTCGAAAAAAAATTCGTACTGTCGCGTCATCTTCAACATATTTGAAGCATTGGTGCAGAGTAGAGGGAAGGATCCAGTTGACATGGATCCATGGCCGTCCCAGCAGCAGGTTATATGATGTGTCAGCGTCAATGACATAGCATGTCACTTCTGACTTCAGGCTCCCGATTCTGCAACGGAGTCGAATTTTCCCCAGTGGACGACTGCTCCCGGCGTTAAAACCGTATATTGTAGTAGTGGTTGCGGACAACATGTACAGTGGTATGCCGAGGAAGTAAAGAAGCCTTTTGGGGATGATGCTGAGTGCGGACCCCAGATCGACTTGTATTCTTTCGATGCACGTTGAACCGATATATCCTGTGTAGTAAAGAGGTCGATCGTGCTTGTTGTCTTTGAGAAGCATATCTTCCGTCGTGAATGTAATAGCGGGCACCTTGGATTGTGTATGATGACATTCGGGCAAGGAGACTGAACGTCGTCGTTAGGGATCTCAGGCATGCATGTCAGAAAGGACTCTGAATTGGCTAGCGCATCCCTGAGTGCTTCTCTTGTTTCTTTTGAGAGGCGAAGGAGCTCGTGTATAGTGATACGAGCTGGGATATTGGCCAGTTGAGCCAATATGTCAAACCGAAAGGGCGTATCAAACCCTTGGCCTGGTGGTTTCTTCAACACGTGGTCAAATCATACCTCCTTAGGCCTCTCTTTTCTCTTGGTTGGGACTGGAGTGGATGCTGGTACTTGTACTGACGTCGTTTGCTGTTGTATCTCGTCAGTAGACTTCTCATACTGCCTTAAGTATGATTTTCCGGATCGGGTGCCCGTCTGTTGAGATAGGTCGGCCTGCGTTGTGCAAGCATACTTTTCTCCTTCTGATCAGTGAGGGAAGCTGACGTAAGCTTGCCGTCGTCCGGCAGGATGGAGATGACATTGCAAGATTTGCCCTTTGACTTGGGCTTCTTTGAATCCCACTGCACGTCTTGGATGAGGTCTGGGTGTATCCACATGACTTCTCCTGTCTGCATTGTTAAGGGAACAAGACCCTTATTGTTTTGAGTTGTAGCTGGAGGATGCTTGACGTCCAACCGTGGAGCGAGGACTGGATAAGTTCCGTCAGGAACTGTGACCTTTGGAGTTTTGCCGAACTCGAGGGTCACCATATTGGCAATGACTTTCTTCTGCTCCGTCTTCAATGTTAGAACCCCGACATCGATCAGGGCTTGTATTCTGTCCTTGAAGACATAACACTTGTCAGTAGGATGGTGGATCATCCTGTGGTAGAGGCAGTATTTAGGGTCGTTTGTGCACCCTATCTCATTGGGACGCCGAGCATCTGGCAGTTTCATTTTGTTCCCTTTGTGGAGCAGATGGAATATCATGACCACCTGATCATCTTTGAAGGAGTACTGCTTTGGAGGGAACTTAGGCTCCTGATTATTGAAGCCGCTCTTCTTGGCTTTCAACTGCACGTCCCCGGACAATTCTACGGACATAGTCTCTTTCCCTTTAGCTTGAGAAGATTGCGGCAGGTCGCTACGTCCTTTGTTGTTTGTCCCCCACTTGCCTCTATGGGCGGATGGTTCGAACTTTTTAGCCGACTTCTCGGCTATCTCTGCTTGTTCGACCAATTCCTTCCAAGTGTAGGTTTTGACAGCCCCCATGCGAACTTCCACTTGGTCTAAGAAGTTGTGTCTACATGTCTGTAAGAGCATGGGTAGTGGCATCCCTGCTGGGCACATCAAGGATAAGTTCCTGAACCGTTCAATATAGTCACGGACAGATTCGCCCTTCCTCTGCACAGTGGAAAGGAGCTTGTCCATGGTCACTTTGGTATCGTCCTCATAGAAACGAGAGAGGAACCGAGTTTCCAGGTCGATCCAAGAGTTGATAGAGCCCGGGGGGAGACTTCGGAACCAGTCAAATGCCACCCCCTTTAAGGTGCCAATGAATAGCCTAGCCATGATGGCGTCATTGCTTATAACATTACCAGTCTGAGACCGGAAATAGTAGATGTGCTGATTTGGCGAGCTCTTTCCATCATAGGTATGCAACGTTAGTGGTTTGAACTTCGGTGGATATGGCACCGAATCCCACTCCAGCGGATAAGGACGGACTGCCTCTACCTTCTTTAATTCATCCCTCTGAGTTAGGGATGCGATTTGAGTTTGGAGGCCCTTAAGGACTTCGGCGTCCAAGGAAGAACCCTCCTTAGATTTCTCCGGCTTTGGCTGCTCATTGCTGAAGTGTTCATCCTCATCGTGATTGCTCCCGGCATCGTTGTCATTCCGATTGCTGAGGAGTCGAGTAAGCATCTGCTGAATATTATCTAAGGCTTCTTGCTGAGTTCTGGAAGTTTGCTCCTGAGCTTCCAGGCGCCGACGAAGGTCGTCGTTGACATTATCAGCCATATTGACTGATGCTCTGTCTGTTCGCACCGAGCTAACTGTCGCCGAAGAGGCGTACCCACTATCTTCATCTTCTTCGTCCGATGATTAGAGTGATCTCCTAGGCTGTGATGAGGCTAGGGCCGTCGAGGAAGAAGGCTGCTCGTAACTGTAGGGTATCGCCACCCTGGATCTGGTGTTTCAGAAGACACCTTCTTCATGCACCAAGACTTCGCCTAAGCCTGGGCTGTAGTCTGGATCTGGGAAGCTGCGGGTGTCGTCAGATGTTTGACTTCCTCCGCGTAACTCTCTTCCTTTCCCAGTCATGTTGACAGATGCGGAGGCTGGATCTCGTGAGGTGCTCCTTCATGATGCTTCATAGGGAGATGCACAGACAGCCGAGCAAAGACTAATTGCCGGCATGGAGGAGTGGCGAGGATTCGTCGTGACCGGCAACGAACTGAATGGATTATCACCAGCTGGCATTCCCTTTGTTGACAACAGGGGGAAGTGGTCCGGAAAGACACCGACTTCCGCTTGTTCGCCAAGAATTCCCGCAAGTCAGGCCCATGGGAGCCTACATAATCCTGTGGAGAGGCCTTTCTAGAGCGTACATAGAATGATGTTCCGTTCCTCTTATCCCTGCGGAAGGGATTAGCACTGAATAGTACTTCAGTTCTAGCTTCGGCAACAGGTACGAGCTTAATGTCTGACGAACTGGAGAGCGGAGCACGCTGTGGTGCTTTACCCACTATGCCGCTGCAAAGGGGATTTGCCTTAGATAACACTCTGGCCCTAGCCTCGCGGCCATGGACGCAGTAAGTATGCTGTGGTACAGTAGCTTCGCTCATAAGAACGATGCTGGCACAAGGCATTGCTGCTCTTGAATTGGGTGACGGTATGATTGCCGTTTTGACTTTATGATTGGAGCAGACAGGCATCTTGCCTTTTTCTTCGCGAGAGAGGGGCGGTTTAGGCGTAGCTACGCCTGAAGTTTCGGTTGGAGACTTCTGTTTAGGCTTCCATACCCGCCTTGGTAGAGGAGACTTAGGTTCGCAAGGAACCTGATTAGCCACACGCGGGGCTGAGGGGTGTTGGCAGAATTCTGCTTCCGGTTTCTGCTTTGAAACCTTGGTTGTGAAAACTTCCTATGCTTCCGTGCTCGAAGCATTGGGCCACCGCCAGAGAGGACTTCTTCAAATCTTCCTTGATCGAACTGAACCACCAAGTTCTCACAAGCAAAGGAATCAGACTGCGGACGTGCTTCCTTGTTGCGCCAAATAACCGCAGTAGGTTCGCAGAGAACCTTTTCTGTCTCCGCAGAGACTTTCCTTGAAGATTTAGCCAGAGAAGCTCTGGCTGCACCGCCTTTTCTGAATTCAGAATTAGACCCGAAGGTTTGTTCGTCGCATTGCGACACTTGATTCTCGGCAGTGGAGAATGAGTTCCCCAGCGGAGTCGCCATCTTATTTTTCATTGCATTTGCAAAGGGAAAAACTTACAATAAAAGGAGTTGAGGAGCTAAATTACAAGTATTCTTAAAAAGATTACAAGTAGATCTCCTCAGAGATTCTGGAGAAGTGTGCCGATAGGAGTCTGGTATGTGCGCGACCACTTTGTCCCTTTGACGATGCGAGTGATGAGATTCCCTTCTCGCCTGGTTCCGGAAATCAGAGAATAGAAGGTTGGTAGAACCCTTTTGCTGCTTCTCAAAATCGCCTTCAATTAGGAATTCCTTCTCGCCTGGTTTCGGAGATTCCTTGAGAGGAAGGACGACGTTAGGGTATCAACACCCTGGATAGAGAAAGCAATTCTATAAAAGATCTCTGAATTCGAGAGCACACGGTGCTTTTTGAAGAAGTCTCTGCTTGTGGAGTCTTCTCAGAAAATCTCCCTCTCCCTTGTACCCCTGGTGGGCTATTTATAGGGAGAGTAGGGTATAATTGTCCCTTGAAAATATAGAAACAGATTGAATCGAATCTGTTTGAATCCGGAAAGTAGCCTTACTGCGAGGCTAAGATCAGCTTCTGCGAAGCTAGAATTGGCAGGTCGGTTGATCTTCTTATCCTTTCCACATCGTTGGAGGATTTCTCCTGATCTTCTTACTCGTTTTAGGAGAGTCAAGAGATTGTGGCAATCAACTGCCAAATTTGATCTTTGATTTGATCTTAATTGGATTTGTTCTGATTGGATCCGATCTCATCCGGAAATTTGATTGGTCAAAGGTTGACCATAGCAGACCAATGGCGGAGCTGCCCGCATTGAGCTCGTAGCGGAGCTAGAGGCAGCATCTGGCGAAGTCCGAAAGAAATCCTTTGGCGGAGCTGGAAGTCCTCTGTGGCGAAGTTGCGATTTAGCTTCCTGGCGAGGCTTCAAATAGCTTCGAGGCGAAGTCGAGTGATATTAGCCTCTCAAGCGAAGCTATCCCTTCGGGCTCATGCGATGCTAAGTGCTAGCACCTTAGACCTGCTGAGGTCTGTTCAGAAACAATCCGGGTTCACTGTCTGCTTGCTGGATCAGTGGAGTCCAAGTTGCTTCTCTGTCCCTCGGAGATGGGTGAAAACTGGTCTTCAGCTCGTCTGTCACTTGTCTTTTATAAATGTCAACAAGTTTAGACATTGTTCGGACCAATAAGAATCTTGTCTTTTTTAAGTGTCAACACCATATACTAGAATCCTATATAATACAGAGATGGAGGTTGAATGCCCGTTATAAGAATATTGCAATTGAACATGGGATTAGACTTTTTCCCAATCAAGGCACACGAGGAACTGCTAGACTGTGGACACAACGATCCAAATTTAATACAATTTTGAAATGGTGTCCGATTCGGATATCCATCTTTTAAAATTGGATACTGTGTTGGAAAGATTTGTTGCAGAAACCAGTAATGAATGTAAATCTAGGACAGTAAATGATCAATCATCACAGTCTAAAACAAATATTGGTTCTAGTGGATTAGTTGTGGTTTTGCGAGATGGTGAAGGATTGACTATACGCGATCTAACTAGTCATGTACCTACCAAAGGGAGGCCTAAATGTGTATCCAAGCTAAAGTCTGATTTTGAAATTCTCTATCACAGAAGGAAGTCAAGCATCGAAAGTGTAAAACTGTCAATAATTAGGCCATTACAGGACCGATTGTCCATTATTGGTATGTAATTAAACTATAAATTTAAATTTAAGTTTGATGTTTCAAACATTTACGTTTTCTTTTTGCTTGCAGAGGAAGTAGTTTCAGGTTGCGGCTACCTGGAACGAATAAAGCATTTATTATACATCTTCAGGCATCATTTGTGACCGCTGTCACAGTGTTAATGGAAAAGGCATATCATTGTACTGCGACTCAGGTACTATTGTACTTTCATGTGATTCCCATCTCTTATTCCAATGTAATATATTGTACTTTATAATAATTTATTGAATATAGTGAATTTTTTTTAAATCTACTGCGACAATGATAGCGTATTCGAACAGAATGTTAAAGTTAATTGAACATAGACTGTGGTCGATGTATGCATATTTCTTGAGTTAATGGAACCTTGATTATTTCTTTGGACTGCGACTTCAGTCGCAATCATCAGTTTTACCAAAAAATAGTGGTTTCAGAATTGCAACCAGCATCACAATTCATATTTCACTCTATTTTTGGGTTGTTTGCTGCTCTTGTTCTGTATGAATTGTTACATTAAGATTTTTAATTATGTTACCAGTTTAATATGTTGAAATATGTTAATAATTAAATTGTATGTTATAAAATTTAGACCTTTATAATGATCAATGCGACCTTAGTCGCAATTACGATTGTATTCTTTAGTTAGCCTTTTACATCTTTCTGATATTGTTATTTGGTGACTGCGACATTAGTCGCAATGTATCTCATTTTGATGTAAATTATCATATTTTTCTGATTGGATCACATTGGTATGTTGTTGGGCCAATACATACTATCTTGATCACAGCCTATCTTAAAAAAAGTGAAAAAGTTTGACATAAGTCATAAAAATTGCCACATAGTTTACTGTTCCCACAAACATAAGAAGATCGACCATTGAAATTAAAATTACAAAAATATTTATTTACATAATTAACATTCCAAAATAAAAGCATAAAATGTCTACAAAGAAAAACTCCATATTTAAATTCTGATGATGAATACAAAGGACTATTCTAGTCACCCTCATCATCACTATCATAATCATCTTTGTCTTTCATATTGTGACGGCTTTCGTCTTCCGTATCGCTTTCCTACTCCTCTTCCTCCTCATTACAGCGACTGTCCTCTTCGCTTTCTTCCTCTTCACAGTGGTATTTTGTATCATTTATGAACTCTCAGAACGGGTAGTCCGTATCAAGCTCATCCTCTGACCCGTATCGAGGGAATATATCATAATTATATTTCCAATCATTATTAGAGAAATTGCTTCTTGCAGGGGAAGATGGTGGAGAAGATATTTTTAAACTCTTTCAGAATCTTACAGAAACAAATTTCAGGAATATAATTTAGACTGTTACTTTTTTTAAAAGACACCCTTAATATACAATACATCTAAGAATTCTAAAAGATTTATGCTCTCAAATAACGTGAACATGACTTAAATTTATTATTTGTCTTTTTCGAAAAGTGTAAATTTTTTAGGTGATTGTTCAGTTTTCGAAAACCGAATAAAAAAATTAATAAGTTTTGAAATACAATTATTTATGCCTTGAAGATGGTAAGACTATTATTCTTTTAGTTTTTTACGGTATAAAAAGCCATGATGAACATGTTTACTTTACATTAAATTAATTATTTTAACAAAATTTAAAACAAATATTATTATGTATATAAAAATATTACATTTCTTTATTTAGTACTGCGACTATAATCGCAATATGACGACACAGTACCCCCTTATCAGTACTGTGTTGATCTGGTTCAAAAACTTTGACCCTGCTCGCAGTTCCCAAATAATTAACTTATTTTAAATTATTCACAATGCGATCATGGTCAACTTCCCTCAATTTCGACTTCAACTTTCTTAGCAGTGCGTCCTGGCCTGGCTCGCATTCACTGCAACCGTGATCACAATATTAATAAATAATTCATTTTTTCATAATTTATTCGTACAGCGATCGTTGTCACATTATAAGAAGTCGATACAGCCGCCCTGGTTATGAATGTGATTTTGGTCGCAATACGTATTCTCAACTCATTATTTATATTTAAAATCACTGCGACTTGGGTCGCAGTCTCTCTTACATTTATAGAATGAAAACATGCAGTCTGAATGCAGTTTATAACACATGAATAAAATGTAGATAATTACATTAATATATCCAACAGACATGCTTTACAAATAGGATACATTTATAATACAAAAAATTAATATAAATGAACTAACAATATTGACATAAAAATTTGATAAAATTTCAATCTTCAAATACCATCCTTCTTATTCTTTCTGTTTCTTCATCCCAACTTTTCTCTTTGTTTGTGAGTAACATGTACGCAAGCCCGCTTCTTAGTTTCTGTACATCGGCCTCCGTCACAGCATCAACTGTTGAAGGAGTAGCAAATGCTATACTTTCAATGTACTTGCATACACATACAACGCAATCAACGCTGAAATTGTACATGAAAAAATATATGAGATTAAATTTTACGATAAATTAGCAAGAAAAAAAATCTTATGTAAATGTCATAGGAAATATATACTTGTTTGCCTATTGGGGACATCTTGCATATTTTATATAGGTTTTTTTAACTTTCTATTAAATCAATTTCAAAAATCTGTAACAATCTTTTTTCTGCATTATCAATAGGAAAAAATAAGATTCAATATTAATGCAATTAAATGCAAAAAATTAGGAATTGCAAAATGAAATTTAACTTACCAGTGTTATGGCATCCGTTTGGTACAGGCTTAATATATTACTTGATTTATCCACTAGAACCAAAGAGTTATAAAAAATTCACTCTTGTGTATGGCAATCCAATACCAAAAAGGTCCAGGGGAATCCAGCTTCCTGAGCACTCAAAACAAAAGCAATTCAAACATATAAAGATTTATAATAAAATACAATAATAATATCAGAGATTATATGAAAATCAAAATTGCGACCAAAATCGCAGTCCTCTTTCTCACAATATTATGTTGATCGCGAACTGCTTCGCAGTGGCCTATTAAGCCTAAAAATGATACTTACTAATATTGATTGCGACTTGGGTCGCAGTGGCTTATTAAGCTTGACAATTAAAGCTGACTAATGATGAATGCGACCTGAGTCGTAGCTAATATATTCAGAAATAATAACACATTGCGATCTTGGTCGCGGTCATTTTTTTTGACTGAATAAAATAAATTGCGACCAGGGTAGCACTATAAATATCCTTCTTTAAAATTCACTGCGACCTAGGTATCAGTCAACTCATTAGGCCTTATCAATAATAAATGCGACTAGACGATTTTTAACCATTAGAATTATAAAATACTACATTATATCATATAACAGTGTTTGAATTAAATATAAAGGAGAAATTGAAGTTTACCTAAGTTTTGCTTCGAAAGAATATACTTTTTAATCCACCTTTTTTCTCTAGATGCTTTATGTAGAAATGAATGATATTAACATCTAAATCTCTACTAAACATCATGTCCTCTATGTCATTTTTTGCAACTATTATTTTGTTATCAGGATCCTGATATGCAATAACACTACTAAAAAAAAGAGTTAGTTATGAAATTGTCATAATATAAATAACTGATATGTGATGTAAATTGAAATAAAATGAAAAAAATACTCAGAGGTGGCTTTGTCCAATTTTTTTGATGAGGAACTGGTTTTGTGGTTGCAGAATTCTATAGCCAGTGCATTCACTCAATTCCTTGATTTTCGGCTGAGTATTGTCCTTCTCTGTCGTGCCGAAATCAGGGGCAGAAATCTGAGCCACAGGCTATGGAACAGTGTCTTTAATAGTTTTCTTCTTTTGTTTTGGATAAATGAAATCAGAGTCATCGTGATCTCTCAGTGCGCTTACGTTCTTTGACTCTCCTTTCTTTTGATCCTTTAGAGTCATCCAGAGTTTTTCCTTTTAACGCTTCTTTTTGAAGCAGAGTATGTTCTTGAATTTTTGCCTCAGAAGCTTTGTTTTTTTGATATCAAGGATCAGTTTAGTTAAATTTAAAGTAAAAGTTAGAAAATGTTCTCCAGTGTTACTTTCTTCGAATTTAGGTCACTTAATACCCTCCTCTTCCTTTTTCTTCTTCTCTTCTTCCTGCTTCTCCATCTGCTCCCTCATTCTCTTTTGCTCCTCCTCCTCATTTTTCCTCTTCTCTTCTCCTTCCTCCTCCCCCTCTTCTTCCTTCCTCTTCTTCTCCTCTTCATCCTTCCTCCTCCTCTTCTTCCTTCCTCTTCTTCTCCTTCTCCTCACGCTTCTTCCTCCTCTTCTCTTCTTCTTAAATTTTCCTCTTCTTCTCTTTCTCCTCCTACAGTTATCTCCTCTTCTCCTCCTCTTCCTTTCTCCTACTCACCTTCTCCTGCTCCTCCTTCTCCTTCTTCCTCTCCTCCTCCTCTTTCGCAGCAGTAGCTGCTCTCAGCAGCTCTTCTTCTCTTCCTCCTTCACTTTTATTTTATGCTGCTGCTTTCTTATTTTTCTTATTTTTCTTTTTTTCTCTTTTCATCTTCTTTAGTTTAGTATACTGAGCTTTTTCATCCTCTATTTTTCAATTTTTCTTTCTAACTCACAAACATATGCCATCAGGTATCTATTTTCATTCCTCAAAGTTTTCAGTTCATCAGCTTGTTCATCCTGCGGTACTGGCAAATAACCTACAAGAGTTGGTTCTTGTTCCTTCGTTGTCTCCTCAACTATTTTGACAGGTTCTTATTTTGTTTCCGCCGGGATGCTGGCTTCAATATTTATCTCTTCTTTCTCTCCTTCATCTTCTTCTTCTTCATCTTTAACATGAAGGCCAATCATAATTTTTTCAGCATTCGAAATGTTGGCCGTTCGATTAAAAATCTAAAACATCAATATAAAATTAACCAATTAGTACTGCGATTTATATTGCAACAAAACAAAACTTGTAATAGAAGTCAGTTCAAACAAACTGCGACCATAACGTAGTTATAACTTTTAAATGTAAGATAATATATCTGTACTGAGACCATAGTCGCAATACAAAGTTTCATCCTAATTCGTCCCGTCTCAGGTACTGCAACCGCAGACACAGTCAAAATTAAGGTAATAAAAGGACTGTGACCTTTATCGCAGTTCACTTATAACGTAATGAAGGGAATGCGACTTTGATCGTTGTCTATTGAAATTGTAACAAAGGTCCTGCGACTTTGGACGCTGTCATAGAAATTAAAAAATAATATATAAAAAACTTAGACTATGGTCGCTAACTATTAAAAACTAACCTTATCTTCTTCAACATCATTAAGATCAATTTCAATTATTGCTCTGCTAATATTGTGGAGGTCCTATCTTACTGCCCGTGAGGTTTTGTCCTCCAAACCCTTCCTCAGCTCAAAAATAACAGCCCTTTCACATAGCAAATTCTGCAACATGCATTAGCATATTAGTTTATATGAACAATATAAATATATAAGTAATTTTCAATAATTTTTACCAATTATATAATTCATACTTACAATAATTTGTATGGAGCACCCTGGTAGCTCATATGTTGTTGGCCCAAAGGCCCATCGCTCTAGTTTTGATGATGATTAACTCATGTAATTATAGTACTAATGATCTTGTGTTTAATTAAGTCTCAGATATTGGATCAAGATCTTAGTAGGTGCTTAGCTTCAACCAAGGATTTAAAGTTAAGTTTTGGAGTTAGCACGTGTTGATTCAAGAGCTTGTGCATCAAGACCGTATCAAGTACTCAAAAAGAGTATAGCTCATTGGATCAAAGTTTGGACCAAATCAAGAAGGAGAAGAAGATTCTCAAGAGAAGATTTTCAAGAGAAGACTTGTGTCTAGGTTTGTTTTTAGTAAGATTTTATTTTTAGATAAATGTAAAGGATAGATTAGCTGGTGATTGCTCAACTTATACACACACAAGATTTATATGTGTTTTCTTAAAAGATTTTTAGTTCTAGAAAAATGCCGGTTTGATTTTTGGAATTCAAAATATACATGTGTTTTACCAAATCATTTTTGTGCTTATTGTCAAAAACATAGATATTTCATCATATATGTGTAGTGGATCATATCCATACACACTAAGCTTTAAAAATGTTTAGAATATCATGTTTTTATATTTGGAGAAGTTTTGGAAAAATCGGTTTTTGTTTTTGGAAAATCGATTTGAAAAAATACGGATTTTGTTTAAAGCCAAAATTTCCATTACACAAAAATAGTTCAAAATATTTGTAACATGTTTTGATTTTTACTCAAACATGTTTGTATATCAAAGTATATTACTGAATTTATTTTTGTAATTTTTAGAGAATTTATGGGATTTTATTAAAGGTAAAAAGTCATGTTTTAAATCCCTATAATGTGCTGGACTGGCCTTCTGTCGGTCAACCGGCCGGTTGACCGGTCCAGAAGTCGGTCGACGGGGCGGTCGACCGATGTGCACAAATGCGCACAGCCTTGGGCCGGTCGACCGCACGGTCGATCGCCAGAGAGCCTTTGCACTCTGGAAATGGCCCGGTCGACCGGGCGGTCGACCGCTGAGCCATTGCCCAGTTGGCGGTCGATCGGTCGGTCGACCGACCTTCCCAACGGTCAAAAATTCGACCGTTCTCGGTCGACTGGGCGGTCGACCGTCAGCAGCCAGAGCTGATGAGTTGGCTTCCAACGGGCATTTTTTTGGAGCTTATAAAAAGAGGCTCCCTTGGACTGTTTTATACAAGATTTTAATTGAGTTTTTGAGCTAATTTTTTCTACACTTTTAAATGTTTATCTCCACTTGTTTAAGAGCCAAAAATTCCATATCGAAAGGAGAGTTTATTAAGAGTGTTTTCAAAAGTGATTTCTTGAGTTTTCACCACCAATTCAATCCTAATTTTCTCATACACACTTGAGCTATCCATTGCTATATCAATCCTATAGGGATCTTTGTTGTGAGAGTATTTTAGGTAATCAAAGTGTTTAGATCACCAAGTGTTCATTCTTGTTTTTAGGAGGCGGACTTGTGGGTTCGTGTTGTTTCGAGTTCTAGTGAGAGCTCGGTGTAGAGGTGCGGCCTCGGCAAGTTAGTGTGCTTGCGGTGTGCAGTTCTTGCGAGAACAAGAGAGGGACTGTGAGTTCAAGGAGTTTTAGTGTGAACTCGTTGTAGGTGTTGCGGCACCGAGTGATCCGGTGGGATCGGTTTATAGTGAAAATCTTCATAGTGTTGAAGGCGGGGACGTAGAGCAAGGCTGCTCGAACCTCGAAACAAATCTCCCGTGTTTGCGATTGCTCTCTCTCTCTATCTGTCACTTGTGTTTATATCTTGGATGCTTATATTGCTTTCATCTTTATATACTTGATATATATTTGTGCTTAAATTGATATATACTTGGGGATTGTTTGCTCACACTTGTATTCAACCAAGAGAGCCAAAGCGACACCTCAACTCTTATTTAGAGGAATCTTGAGGAGATAGTCCAGAACCCTTCACGGGAAATTCGGCGACACTCTTGTGTTATAATTAGTGTGTTGTGCATAATAATTTTTAGTTTGCATTAATAGTTTTAATTCCACATTATTTCACCATTAGATTAGCTAGTCACCTATTCACCCCCCTCTAGGTGATTTCAATTGGTATCAGAGCCAAGCGCTCTTGATTTGGGTCTAACAACCTAGAGTTAAAGATCCTTATTTTTGGCTAATCACAATATTTATATACACACATAGATTTCATGTCACCTCCTACTTTTGATATTCTTAACATCGATACTTTAAAGGTTAAGATGTCTTTGTACCTCAAAGCCCTAGGTATTCATGTCTATTTTGCCACTATTAAAGATGCATATTGTTTAAATGGCAAAAATCTTGAGGCAAATGTAAAAGCCATTCATGCTTTAAAGTCACCCTAAATGATGAATATTTATCTAGGGTTTCTAACTTGATTCGGCTTTTATAGTTTGGAACACTATAGTCTCCCTTGACAAATAAGAATAATACTATGCGGGAAGCGACTCGGATGTTGGAAGTGATGCTTCCAACTTGTGCTACATGGTTCAAGGGGATAACCCCCTTGAGGTAAACTCTGAATCCGAGTTAGAAGAGGATGTTGATATGTCTTATAATGAACTTACATCTTTTTATCAACAACTTCTTGAAAAGTATTGAGTTGCTTAAAAAGGATAATAAGAAAATGAAAAATTTAAATTCGATTCCTTATTAAAAGAAAAAGATTCTTTTCAAACTAAATTGGAAAACATTTCAAAAGAAAATGATATGTTGAAAAAGGACAATATTTCCTTAACTTCTAAATTGAATGATCTTTGTGAAGGAAATAATTCTTTAAAAAATAAAATTATTTTGGTGGAAAAAGAAAAAGAAATTGCTTTACAAGAAAGCAACTCTTTGAAAAGAAAAGTTATTTCAAAAGAAAAAGAAAATGTTTCTAAAAAGAAAAAGAGTGTTGATTCTCATTTTCATCATGCTTTTCATGCTACCATTGATGAAAATGAGATTAAATTTTTGAAAAATAGAATAGATTAGCTCAACTTTTAGCAATTGTGCATTTAACCATAATAGATTGAAAACCTTATTTTCAAAAAACAAATTTCACATGTTCATGCACATCACCCACGGAACACATATGCACACTTTGCACATCATGATCATACTCATTCTCATGTGCATTCTAGAGTGTACAAGTGTATACATTGCGGTCGCAAAGACCATTTAGTAAAATTTTGTTATGATAAGGTAAATGCTATTAATTTTGCTAATAAAAATATTTGGGTTCCAAATAGTGCTAACCCTTGTGGACCCAAAAGAAAATGGGTACCAAAATCCCCACCTTTTATGGTTGATGTAGGTGTGGGCTCTCACATGACGTGAGAGGGTTGGTGCCTTGATGGTGATGTACATGTACTAGATGGACACACATATTGATGCACCGCTATCAAAAAAGTTTTGGTGGGAAGACCACCATGTTTGGAGATATAGAGAGGTGCCTGGTTTTGGTAACTATCTCTAAACTCTTATTTTAGTTTACATGCTTTGATATATATGTTTTTAGCATGTTTTTTTAATATTGTGCTTCATGTGGTGAATAACTTGTTTAGATGTACTTTCTGTCAAAACTTATGTCTATATTTGTACAAGTAGTGAGCAACATTTGATTCATATATGTTTGTACTTCATTACTTATTTGTACTTATTACATGTATATGTATAGCCTAGTTTTGATAATTCGTGCATTTTAACTTGTTTTCCCTATTCCTATGCATGTTTTGCTTCATGTATATGTTACTCTTATCTAAAACTAATAAATATACGTGTATACCCTAGAGTCTCTTACCTTCATGCAAATCATATCATATACTCTTTTATATTTGGGATATGTATGCATATTGTTAGCTTTGGATAAATCATACATATGCCTTGAAGTCTTATTTTTAAAGAAAATGAACTTTCATGATTTTTACTTGTTTGATGTTTATGAGCCTCATTGACTATCTTTATGAATATGCTATTCACATGATTGTACACACATTATTTCTTTGTTTACTCATGATTTTGTTTCATGAGAATTTTTGCGCTTTATAGATTTTGAGTGTCAACTCTTGTGTATTTGGTACAATTCATGAGATATATATGATTTGTTTTCATGTTTTGAAGGATCTTTAACTAGTTTTTTAAAAATTATTTTAACTAGTTATTTATTCTTCATTTGGTAGTGTTTTCAATATACAATATTTTCAAATTCTTATTTTTGAAAACCCCTACCAACCCCTTTTAAGGGCGAACGGATGGGCGACCTTGCCTTGTATGCCTTATTGAAAATCTTTTATCATGTGCATGTATAGGGTGGTTATTTATGAGCTATACACTTGATCCTCATTGTGTTTTCAATTGGTATCACAATTGATATTTATTTTGTATGCTCTTATGTTTTCTTATATATGTATGCTTCAAAATTCAAATAGTATCAATTTCTATTGGTATTTTCATTTTCATACATATATATAATTTGATTGTACTTGATTTACTATAATCTTACTTATTTAAAGCACAAATTATGTTTATGCTAAGTTTGTCTTATATCTTAATTTCAGTTGGTATCTTAATTGGTATTTTAATAAGCTTATGCATTATTTTCAATTGGTATTTAAATTGGTATCAAAATATACTTCATATTGTACCATTTATTTGATATCAAAATTTACAATATACTTTAATTGATATCAATATATTTCAATTTCAATTGGGTTTCAGTTTCAATTGGTATCAAAAATGTTTTACCTTTTATTTGGTATCAAAATTTACCATATATTTCAAATGGTATCTAAATATAAAATATTTTACTTTGTTTGGTATCACAATTTACAAATGTTTCAATTTCACTTGGTATCAAAATTTTCAATTTCATTGGTATCAAATATCTTGTGATACCTTAAAAATTTTATTCACTTACAAGTGGTATCTCAAAATTTGATTTAAGAAAATTCAAAATTTGTCTTTATAGTGATGATTAAAAAAGTTTTGATATATATTGTCTATATGCAAGGAGAGCTTAACATCTCTTCTATATATAAATTCATGTTGAGTGTATCTTATATTGAGGAGCTTAACATCTCTTCTTTATGTGATCTACGTGTGTAGGGGGAGCTTTATATCTCCACTTATGGATTATATATTATGCTTTATGTGAGTTAGGGTTTGTCATTCCTTCTTCATGTAATGCATGCATGCAGGGAAGCTAACTTAGCGTCTTCCTCTTCATGAATGTATATCGCATATATATCCTTATTCTTGATTTGTTTTATTTTACCCCTTTGTTGATGATTGACAAAAGGGGGAGAAAGATTTTGAGTTTATATATGCATATTTGAGTTTTTACATATATTGAGTTTATGCATCTATTGTTTTACAAAATGTTATTTTACAAAATGGGAAAAATGATTTTGAAAGTTTATACAAAAAGGGAGAGAAGATTTTTGGAGAAAAGACCTTTTGGTTTATGACTTTTTGGTTTATGCATGTTTCTCTCACCTTATTTATGCATATATCTTTGTTTAGTTTTAAGCACTTCATTGAATATCTATTTGTTTATTGCTATGCATGAGTTAAGGGGGAGCTTCTATGAAGCTTAACTTTAATCCATCATATATAACTCCACGAGTTTTGTCATCATCAAAAGGGGGAGATTGTTGGCCCAAAGGCCCATCGCTCTAGTTTTGATGATGATTGACTCATATAGTTATAGTACTAATGATCTTGTATTTAATTAAGTCTCAGATATTGGATCAAGATCTTAGTAGGTGCTTAGTTTCAACAAAGGATTTAAAGTCAAGTTTTGGAGCTAGCACGTGTTAATTCAATAGCTTGTGCATCAAGACCGCATTAAGTACTCAAAAGGAGTCTAACTCATTGGATTAAGGTTTGGACCAAGTCAAGAAGGAGAAAAAGATTCTCAAGAGAAGACTTGTGTCTAGGTTTATTTTTAGTAAGATTTTATTTGTAGATAAAATGTAAAGGATAGATTATTTGGTTGATTGCTCAAGTACTTATACACACACAAGATTTATATGTGTTTTCATAAAAGATTTTTAGTTCTAGAAAAATACCGGTTTGATTTTTGGAATTCAAAATATACATGTGTTTTATCAAAACCGTTTTAGTGCTTATTGTAAAAAACATAGATATTTTATCATATATGTGTAGTGGATCATATCCATACACACTAAGCTTTAAAAGCGTTTAGAATATCATGTTTTTATATTTGGAGAAGTTTTGGAAAAATCGGTTTTCGTTTTGAAAAAATCGATTTGAAAAAAATACGGATTTTGTTTAAAGCCAAAATTTTCATAACACAAAAATAGTTCAAAATGTTTGTAACATGTTTTGATTTTTGCTCAAACATATTTGTATATCAAAGTATATTACTAAACTTACTTTTGTAGATTTTTAGAGAATTTATGGGATTTTATTAAAGGTAAAAAATCATGTTTTAAATCCCTATAATGTGCTGGACTGGCCTTCTGCGGGTCGACCGGTCCAAAAGTCGGTCGACTGGGCGGTCCACCGATGTGCACAAACGTGCACAGCCTTGGGCCGGTCGACCGCACGGTTGACCGCCAGAGAGCCTTTGTAAATGGCCCGGTCGACCGGGCGGTCGACCGCTGGGCCATTACCCAGTTGGCGGTCAATCGGCCGATCGACCGACCTTCCCAACGATCGGAAATCCGACCGTTGGCGGTCGACCGGGCGGTTGCCCATCAGCAGCCAGAGCTGCTGAGTTGGCTTCCAACGGGTATTTTTTGGATCCTATAAAAAGGGGCTCCCTTGGACTGTTTTATACAAGATTTTAAGTGGGTCTTTGAGCTAGTTTTTCCTACACTTCTAACTGTTTATCTCCACTTGTTTAAGAGCCAAAATTTCTATATCAAAAGGAGAGTTTATCAAGAGTGTTTTCAAAAGTGATTTCTTGAGTTTTTCACCACCAATTCAATCCTAATTTTCCCACACACGCTTGAGCTATATATCAATCCTATAAGGATCTTTGTTGTGAGAGTATTTTAGGTGATCGAAGTGTTTAGATCACCAAGTGTTCATTCTTGTTTTAAGGAGGCGGACTTGCGGGTTCACGTTGTTTCGAGTTCTAGTGAGAGCTCGGTGTAGAGGTGCGGCCTCGGCAAGCTAGTGTGCTTGCGGTGTGTAGTTCTTGCGGGAACAAGAGAGGGACTAGTGAGTCCAAGGAGTTCTAGTGTGAACTCGTTGTAGGTGTTGCGGCACCGAGTGATCCGGTGGGATCGGTTTATAGTGAAAATCTTCATAGTGTTGAAGGCGGGGACGTAGAGCAAGGCTGTTCGAACCTCGAAACAAATCTCCCTTGTTTGCGATTGCTCTCTCTATCTCTCACTTGTGTTTATATCTTGCATGCTTATATTGCTTTCATCTTTATATGCTTGATGTATATTTGTGCTTAAATTGATATATGCTTGGGAATTGTTTGCTCACACTTGTATTCAACCAAAAGTGCCAAAGCGGCACCTCAACTCTTATTTAGAGGAATCTTGAGGAGATAGTCCAGAGCCCTTCACGGGAAATTCGGCTACACTCTTGTGTTATCCTTGGTGTGTTGCGCATAATAGTTTTTAGTTTGCATTAATAGTTTTAATTCCGCATTATTTCACCATTAGATTAGCTAGTCACCTATTCACCCCCCTCTAGGTGATTTCATATATGGTGTGCCTGAAGATGTTCATCGACTCTATCAGAAATTGTCAAACAGCTTTAGCCCAACTAATAGTCTTCATCAGCTGAATGTTGGCAATTTACTCCACAACATACCACGACACCGTCTATTTGCTTTCAGAAAATAATAGAGTGGCCAACATATATAAGATGATCAATGTAGTGAAGTCTTGAGCTGCAAGTCTTTATCTATCTCTTATAATTTCATTTAGAGTCACTTGTTTCTTAAGCTGTTCATCCTTTGTCACATCTAGTTCAATCCTCCTCCTTTTTTTCATAAGAAGATCATCAATGCTTTCTCAATGGATATTTTCGCGATCTTCTTATTTTTTGAGAAATAGCGTTTTATCATCCCATATACTTTAATGTGCAGTTCTTGTTCATAATGAAATCTATTTCATTGATAGGTAGTCTAAATGTCAGAGCAACATCCTCTACTGTTAATTCAACCCGTTTGCCCTTAATAAAAAAGGACCTTGAGTCCCTATCATATTGATCTACAATTTTAAGTAGAATAATGTTTGATTTCAGGCTTTGTCACCACCAAACTCCTCATTATAGAAGGTCATGAAAATAGGACCGAAGGGGGTCTCCCTCATCGCGTTGACAAAATATGTCTGAATGTGCTTTTTGAATACCCTTATGAATTTGCACATAGGCTTTAGGCTCGATCACATAGGATGAACCTTCAGTTCTTGCTGACCCAATGTTGCA
This sequence comes from Agave tequilana, assembly GCA_038442645.1. Taxonomy (NCBI): domain Eukaryota; kingdom Viridiplantae; phylum Streptophyta; class Magnoliopsida; order Asparagales; family Asparagaceae; genus Agave; species Agave tequilana. The sequence goes on from JAVJIF010015706.1 coordinate 64,067, forward strand.
GAAACATTAACCTCATAAGTACCGCATAAATTATTAAAAATAAACAAGGTCGCAGCGCTTTAAAATAAATTTGGAAGGAAAATAATTGACTGCGATCCTGATCGCGACATTACTTAATCAACTATAACACACAACGACCTTGGTTGCAGTGTTAAATAACAATGTGACACAGGTCGTATTTAATTAACCCAATTAATTAACTAATAAGGAACTTGATCAATTGTTCAGCTTACCCGTGTCTCATCATACTGCGACAAGGATCGTAGTATCCTATTAAGCTAACTTAATATAACAGATTGCGATCCATTGCTCCAAAAATTAAGAAAAGGGATGGGAAGACTGCGATCTCAGTCGCAATGCTTATAGAAAATTTAATAGAAAAAGAAAACTAACGGTAATAATACTTTAAAATTATAATTTTTTTCAAAAACTGCGACCAAGGTTACAGTCATATATTAGACTAATAGCCAATACTGCGACTCAAATCGACCAAATGGAATGAAACTAAACTCCGACTTTGGGTCGCAGTGTTAAAAAAACAAAATTTAAATATTAATTCTCTAATTAGATCGTTAATTGCTATTTCTTTTCATCTAAAACTGCGACTTAAAACAAAATTTCAGGAAAAATTTTAGTTTCAAATTTTACCTTATATTGTGACCATGGTCGCAAGCTTTTAAATTAAAATAAATAAATTAATTTTTTAAAAATAAAGATTCATGAAAAATTTAGGGAAAAACATATGTTTTCTAGAAAAAATTAGTTATAACTTTCATCTTGGAATTAAAATTCAAAACTGATTTAAAAAAAATTAAGGGCAAGAGTCACTTTTGAATCGAACTTATATTAAAAGAGGAAATTTTGTGTAAAAAAAATTGAAAATCAAATCTGATTAAAACAAAAAAATGGCTTCAGAACCCTAAAAATTTAGGGGTTTACAAAATTTCTCGTTTACCTTTTACCGCGATTGTTTTCTTGGGCTCCATCTAGATCGATCTTTGTTTGAAAAAAAAAAAATTTTTTTTCACGAAAAAATTCTAGTATTTTAGTAATCAAAGTCACTAAAATTTTTCGGAGTGAAGAACTTAAAATTTCACATCTGTAAATTTTTTGGGAAGTAACAGTTTTGCAGACAATAAAACTTTGTAAGAGAGGGTATTTTAGTTAAACACAATATTGAAGTGACTGAGGGGATTAAATGCGCGGGATGTTTTGTCTTTTATCCTTCAAAAAAATTGACATTTGCGTGGTTATTACCCGCTGAGAAACTCTCTTGACTAGAACAAGAGCTTTAACCTAAGAAAATCATACATGTTCAGCATGCATGCTCGGCAAACCTTGATTTTGGTAAACATTACTAAAAACATAATTCAGATCGCGTCAGATAACACCATTTTATATGTCCTTAACCCAAGAAAAACTTTAGTTTTTTTTTTAAGCTAATTAACTCAACTGCCGACGGGATTCATCGGTGACATCCGGGGAGCAAATGCGGGCTGGTCGTGCCCACGTCGAGAAAAAAAGAAATGTCCGCGAGATGGTGGTCGAACTGATGACCGTGATGAGTAAGAGCTTAGCCGCATGGAGGCCAGGTAGGGCAAGTGTCTAACCTGACTTGGGAGAAAATTTCCGAGTAATAAGCTAAAATTATCTAAAATTCCCTTGATCTCTATCTAAATTTACCCTTGTGCCCAACCTCAAATTCTAAAGCGTCTAAAACTGGGTCATCCTCTCTCCCCATCTCCTCTCTCCAATTCCATGAGTGTCTAAGCTGGATGAAAATCCTGACTCCGGCCCTGACCAAGAGCATTGTGTTCTAACCGATCCAGCCTAATCCATTGAACAATCGCGAGAAACCTTACTAGTTAATAATATCTTTTAATATTTTACGTGTCGCCAGACATGCAAAAGACCACCGTAGTTTGATATCATCCACTTGAGATGTAACTTGTACTAGTAATCATGTAAAAAAGACTTGGAGTAGCTTTATGTAAGTTTCCCTTTTCTTCTTCTCGTGGCTCCACACATCCATAGCCTTTATGCAAATCTACCTCTAGTTAACATATGAATTATTTACCTCACAGTTAAATATAACTTTTGAAAATGTAAAGTTGTAAGTATGTAGCTGTACATTGTTGTAAATTTTCCAAATTACTATATGAAGGAAAAAAAGAAAAGAAATTAAAGAAAAGTTTAAAAGAGGACCCTGCCACCCTCTGCCGCTTCCATGCTGCCATCTCTCTCATGCCCTCTCTTTCTCTCTCCTCTTTTCTTTTCAGTGAGGAAGACAGAGTTTTTAGAGAGATAAAGAGAGAGTTTTTAGAGAGATAAAGAGTTGAGTGAGAGAGAGAGAGAGAGAGAGAGAGAGAGAGAGAGGATGTGACGGGACCAGGGAGCTGTTCATGCTTCATAATCTCCATAGTTCCCCCCACACTCTCCTCACTCACTCCGTCAGTGACGACACCGGGCGGCCCTCAGCTGACCCCCTTCCACCTCCCTCACCGGGCCGCCGGCCGCGGCGGTGACTGCACCGGCACCTTGTAGAAGCTTACTCAGAGAGCTTTTTTCTCTGTTGTGGCGCCGTTCATGGAGAACTGATGGCGCTCGCTCTGCTGCTGTTTGTGGCCGGAGTCCTGAGCGCCGCTTGCTGTGGAAGTGCGGAGGATGGTGAGCTTACCGCCGCCTTCAATTTTATTTTCTTATTTTTTAGTTTTTTCAGTGGTGCTCTCCTTTCTCTTTGGGACTAGATTGCATTTCTTACTATTTTATTAAAACATAAATAAATTATTGTTAACTTTTTGGAGCATTGTTCTTCTCTTCTGTATTCTTCTCCACTCTTTTGTTTTCTTTCTTTTTTGTTTTCACTGAAAATGTCATGGCTTTTGCATACAGAGAACTCCCCAATGTAGCCCAACAATCTAGTTTTTTTTTTTAAACATTAAGCTACCTAAATTTGTTAAAATAACTCATATTTGTCCCTTTTTTCTTTTCAATTTTTCAATTTGGGATTTTCTGGTATTTATTTGAGAAAAAAAATCCAGATGCCAACTGTAAGAAAGATTCAATTTTTGAACTTTTAGTAGATAAGTTTTCATTTGTGGAGAAGAACAATAGATTTCGACAGACTCATATTTAAGTTTTTAAGCGCATTGCATTTGTGTATTGCAAATTCTCAGGGGCAACTCTATTGGAGATCAAGAAGTCGTTTCGCAATGTAGACAATGTGTTGTACGATTGGACTGATGCGCCTTCTTCTGATTATTGTTCTTGGAGAGGAGTAACTTGTGATAATGTCACATTTGATGTCGTTGCCCTGTAAGAATTTTGATGTTCTTTGTTAGAACTATTGTTTTCTTTTATTGGTTTAAATTTTATGGTATTTGATAGTGCACTCTTGTTCTGAATTTTAGTAATCTGTCGGGTTAAATCTTGATGGAGAGATCTCATCAGCAGTTGGAAGTCTAAAGAGCCTTGTCTCAATGTATGATGCCATTGTTTGAATTCAATTTTGTTTTCTTTTTTAAGTTTTGGCTTAAATTGAAGTTAGTAGAATGTTGATATTGATGGAACTTTGTTTTGCATTCATCTTGGATAGTGACCTCAAGCTAAATCGCCTTTCCGGGCAGATCCCAGATGAGATTGGATACTGTTCCCAACTAAAAATCCTGTAAGTCTTCACCTCAAAATATGGCCCTAATCAAGCCATTATTTGAATTTCAAGATGTCGATTGATTAACATAGTTTTTTGGCGTATATGCATTTGCTAGATGATACTATTTGAATCCAACTTCATGAGTCGGCTTGCTGATTCTCCATTGTCCTTTATTGTGTCTCAGGGATTTATCTTACAATAATATATATGGGGATATACCATTTTCAATCTCAAAGTTAAAGCAGTTGGAAACCTTGTAAGTTCTCCGGCGGATGATGTTAAATGTTTCAAACATTGCTGGTTGATACCGAGCTCAATTTTTATTTTTTCACTTGTAGGATTTTGAAGAGCAACCAGCTGATTGGAACTATCCCTTCAACATTGTCACAGATCCCAAATCTAAAATTTTTGTATGGATTTATGTGTTCTTTCTTTCTTATATTACATTAACTGAACTAGTGCTGATTTTACTAGTTCGTCCATCAGGGACCTAGCTCAAAACAATTTGACAGGGGAAATACCTAGGCTTATTTATTGGAATGAAGTGTTGCAATATTTGTAAGTGATGTTTGATATTATTCACTTGAGTTTTCTGTCTTGGCTTCTCTATAGTGACAAAGTGATCATTCTACTGGGTTAAAATGGTTTTTTTTTTATTTTAAATTTTCTGTAATTATTTTTCAGAGGACTGCGAGGGAACAATTTGGAGGGGACTCTCTCTCCTGATATGTGCCAGTTGACGGGGTTATGGTATTTGTAAGTTCTTCATCCCCCATGATGGTCTCCATATTCATGCACTGATGCTGTTCCTAAGAACTTCTTCCTCTTATAGTGATGTAAAGAACAACAGCTTGACGGGGGTTATACCTCAGAACATAGGAAACTGTACAAGTTTTCAGGTTTTGTATGTATATCAACCAAACTTTGTGTATTTTGTAAACCATCGTAGGCACTGTTTAATTATGAACATTTGTCTGAATGGTAGGGATTTATCTTATAATAAGCTCACTGGAGAAATTCCCTTCAACATTGGGTTTCTACAAGTGGCTACATTGTACGTGGATATAATTTCTTCTACATTGAATGTTGGTAAAATGATTTTGTATTGAAAAGGTTTGTTTATGCATATTCCGTAATTCGTGAGAAAAGCAAATATAATATCTCTGAGGTGAAGAGAGAATATGGTTCAGAAATAGAGGGCATGAGAGTATACAAACATTTATTGTGACATGCATGCTTACACAACTGAGATAAAAATGATGACTAAATTATGATGACTGCACATCTACTTATCTGCTTAACACAATTAAACCCCTAAGTTCCATCTTCCATTATGCCAACAACTTTCTTTTGCATCCCTGTTTTGCTCAAGAGTTTGTGTTTTGATGCATATCAGATCCTTGCAAGGGAACAAGTTGACAGGGCATATTCCACCAGTGATCGGTCTGATGCAAGCTCTTGCAGTTTTGTAAGTTGTGCTTTCTTCTGGCCGATGGCAATTTTATAATCTTGCACTCGTGAAATAAGCGGGGGAATTTATCTGTATAACTTTAAATGACCTGCTTTCTATCTATGAGCATTCAGCTTTGCTTGTTTCACATTCTGTGTTGATTTCATTTTTCTTCCTCCAGGAAGAGCTGTTTAGTGCCACACCTGCCAGTAATAAGCATTATATGAAATTAAAGTACCTTAATAATCTTATTTGCATGATGCAGAGATCTCAGTTACAACCTTCTGAGCGGTCAGATTCCACCGATCTTGGGCAACTTGACGTACACTGAAAAGTTGTAAGTTATAATTACATACTTAAATCTTTGTTGTATCACTATCATCTCTGTTTGAAATTTTGATCACAAGTCTATGATAGGTTAACCAAAATATTTCAATTTTCAAAGTTCTTTCATAACATATTGTTTCAATAAGTGGTTTGAGATACTAACAAATAGTAGCGATATTATTCTCAACCTATAGGTATTTACAGGGTAACAAGCTGACAGGACCCATTCCACCAGATCTTGGTAACATGACAAGCCTTCATTATTTGTAAGGAATAACCTTCCGGTGCATTCCTTCTAGAGCTTTGTTAAATGAGTTCTATTCTGAAATAAAGATATGTTAACATGCAGAGAACTGAGTGATAATCAACTCACCGGACACATTCCAGCTGAGCTTGGGAAGCTTACTGACTTGTTTGACTTGTATGCCATTTTCAGTTCATCCTTCTGTTTGATTAAGTCATTGAATTTGTTCTGTGGTCAATTGGTGACATAAATTAATACAGAAAAAGTTTTTTATGTGTGATCTTTCAGGAATCTTGCCAACAACCACCTTGAAGGGCCAATCCCTGAGAACTTGAGCTCCTGTGTGAATCTGATTAGTCTGTAAGCATTTATCTTTTGGCTTCAGATTTGCTTAAAGATGTAATCAATCAGGAAAGTATTCACAAAATCTTTATTTGTTCCAGGAATGTTCATGGCAACAAGTTGAATGGAACCATCCCACAAATGCTAAAAAATCTTGAAAGCATGACAAACTTGTTAGTTCTTCACCACTCCTTGTATTTACTTATAATTTAATCTTCTACAATCAGAATGTTGGACATAAGGGATAACTATCTAATAGATAATTAGTTATTTATTACATCTAACACAAAAAATGCATCTATAATGATATAATGTGGCTTTATTCATTTTTTTCACAAAATTCACTTTTTGATTTTCAAATATTTGTATGTTTCTTAGGAATATCTACTTCAATTGATATGCTTTGCGGAGTTAAATTTGTATGAGTATGACATGGTTGTGAAAATTTACGCATTAAATATATAGAGAAGATCACTTGGTTTTTATCAATCAGTTACTAAAACTAGCAAAAACTATTTTGTTTATATAAGTCATACGTTTATATACAATTGTTGATGTCTCAATTTCCCTTCCTGTTCATAATGACCAGAAGGTCTGCATGGATTAAATATACTTTTCTTATTTTTACCATCTTCAGGAATTTGTCATCAAACAATCTGCATGGTCACATACCGATCGACATATCAAAAATTGCTAATTTGGATACTCTGTAAGTCCCATCACTCGTGAAGTTTTGTGTTCAAATTCTTGAACAGCAATGCTTGTATTTACTGGATATATGTTATGTGTCATTGCCTCATACATGACATGAATAAACTGATTTTTGCAGTGACATATCATGTAACAAGATCATTGGTCCTATTCCTTCCTCTATTGGTGATTTAGAACATCTTCTGAAGATGTTAGAGCCTTTACTGATTGTTTGTTTGTACAATTATAGCATTATAGTTCTTTTCCTTTGCTTCATTTTGACATCCTTCTTCACTATCATCCAGAAATATCAGCAACAACAATCTTTTTGGCTACATTCCACCTGAATTTGGAAATCTAAGGAGCATTATGCAGATGTAAGAGTTCTGCGCTAAAGATCAAATGTTGTTATTTCTGTTGCTTTTCCCCCTTTTTATTTGTACAGTTCCACTGACCAGCCCCTAAAAGCTTGAGAAATTTTATGTTGCAGTGATTTGTCAAGCAACCATCTTTCAGGGTCAATACCTCAGGAGTTTGGACTGCTGCAGAATCTGATGCTACTGTGAGTCTTTTAAATGCGTTCTATCAACTCTATCCAGTCATATGTTGAAACCAAGACTTCAAGGCACTTTTGAATTTCTATTTTTTTTATCCTGTATGTGCAAACTTATTTCAGGAAAGTAGAAAATAACAACATATCTGGTGACATAATACCGCTAAGCAACTGCTACAGTCTTTCTGTCTTGTAAGTTCATTCCACGAAAAATTACATGACTTTGATTTAGTTACCAGCTCGTTTGTTAACAATTATGTCCTTTTTGTTTACTCTGTGTATAGAAATGTGTCCTACAACAATTTAGTTGGCGATATACCTACTATCAACAATTTCTCGCGATTCTCAATTGATTGGTGAGTTACTTGTTGATTAGAACTCTAATCCTTTTATCCATATATGTACATGAAGCTTGTCATTGGCAATTCTCATATCACATGCTAACTGCTGAAATTGTTAGTTGGTATCCGTCAGAAAATTCACTTGTTTTTATGATTTTAAATATGGAAAGAGTTTAATTGTTTTAGAGCTATTATAAGTTTTAAACTTGCATGGTTTCTTAATCTCCAATACATAATGCAGCTTTATCGGTAATCCTGGTCTTTGTGGTCATTGGCTCAATTTTCAATGCCCATCATTCCGTCCTACAGAGAGAGGTAAACATAACAGACTTTCCTAGTTCTGTTATCAAATATAACAAATTTTGCTGCTTCTAGTCATAAGTTTGCTACTATTTTCAATGGCAATACCAAAAGATAACCTTTTAGGAATGTAAAACTTTTCCCATTGTTTTGCTTTGAACTAGTAACAATCGGTTGGAGATAAGGAACATTAGTTTATCATTCACTTTGTGGGAGGATGAAATCTAAAACAAAAACTTTGCACCAAATTGCAGCTTCGATCCCAAAGGTTGCCATTCTGGGTATTGCTTTGGGTGCTCTTCTCCTCCTCCTCCTGATCTTACTCGCAGCTTGCAGACCACAACATCCACCACCATTTTCCGATGGCTCTCTGAACAAACCAGGTACTCTATGGTATAGCTTAATGAGAGTGAATACTTTAACAATAGTTTGATTCATTTGCGGTTTCTTCCCCTTATGCGAAGATTTATTTGTTTTAAAAGTTATGTCGTATTTTATCTAAAACTTATCATTATAGGTTTTCTTCTTTATATTTCTGCATCCACACTGTCATGTGCAACCTATGTGAGTGGGATGTATATTCTAGTCGATTAGACGTTATTATCTATTATGATTACAATATATCATATTCCAGCACATGCCTTTGAGGCATCTTTATCTGTAGCATTCTAAACATTTGTTGTTCTGCTGTAGTTTACAACGTCTCGCCAAAGCTAGTGATCCTCCACATGAACATGGCCCTTCATGTGTATGATGACATCATGAGGATGACGGAGAATTTGAGCGAGAAGTATATAATTGGGCGTGGTGCATCGAGCACAGTATATAAGTGTGTACTGAAGAACTGCAGGCCGGTAGCTATTAAGAAGCTATACTCTCATCCACAAAGCCTGAAGGAATTTGAGACTGAGTTGGAGACAGTAGGGAGCATCAAACACCGAAATCTAGTCAGTCTCCAAGGATATTCCTTATCCTCTGCCGGAAACTTGCTCTTCTATGATTACATGGAGAATGGCAGCCTCTGGGACCTTCTGCACGGTATGTCACATTTTGTCATGCACCTTCTAATATTAACTTGCTAAGAGTTCTTTCTTAAATCTTTGCAACTTACACTATGTGATCCAACCTTGAATACAAACGTTCATGAAAAAGAAACCCTAGCAATTAGGTTTGCAAGTATGCTCAGTACTCAAACCTGATAAGCTATTTGATTTAAGATTGCACTTGATGTCTGCAGCTTTTTTTTTAATGTTCTTTATTATTAAATTCTAAATAGTTTTCTGACAAATCTCTCATATGATAGTTTGATAATTTCTGGCCCCACACCTTTTCAAATGGGTTTTTTCCCCCTACATACTAAGTTATGAAAAATGAACCAAATTATTTAGCAGAATACATTATGAAGTTTTGCATACTTTTATGATTTGGGTAGATATCACTTGATATGAATCAAACCCCCAGAATATTTATATAAACGTCAAATAGGTCGTCTAAAGTTGTTTTGCCATAGTTTCAGTGATAGCATTTCTACTAAACCTGACATGTGCAGAGCTAATACGCGATGTACATGTTAATATACATTTCCATATTTATTAATACATTACTCAAATTTGTAAAAGCCTTATATTGGATCAATTATCGGTTTTGGATCAGACAGATCCAAATTTGGACTAATATGCTTACCCTGCCTACTGTTGGATTCAAACCCAATTATCTTTCAAATGCTGACATTAGATTATTGGTGTGCTAGATATAAAGTTGTTTAATTCACATTCTCAGAATAGATTATCGATTGCTGGATATGCAGTTATGTTACAAAGTCCTAAAGTGGGAGATTGTAGAAATCCTGCACGAAGTCTGTAGCTTGTGAAAGCCTTAAAGTCTGCTTCTTTCTTTCTCTGTTCCAGGACTCACAAAGAAGAAAAGGCTGGACTGGAACACTCGGCTTCAGATTGCCCTAGGAGCAGCGCAGGGGCTGGCCTATCTCCACCATGACTGCAGTCCCCGGATCATTCACCGAGATGTGACGTCCTCAAATATTCTCTTGGATAAAGATTTGGTGGCCCATCTCACTGATTTTGGCATAGCTAAGAGCCTATGTGTTTCTAAGACCCACGCCTCCACCTATGTAATGGGCACCATCGGCTATATCGATCCTGAGTATGCACGAACATCCCGACTCAATGAGAAGTCTGACGTTTACAGTTTTGGTATAGTCCTGCTAGAGCTCCTAACTGGGAGGAAGGCGGTGGACAATGAGACCAACCTCCATCAGCTGGTAACTTTCTGGATTCACTTTAATCGGTCTCTTTCTGATCAATTTTGAATATTGACCCTCACAAGAAGTAAAAACATATAGTGATGCTTTTGTATCATTTCTTTGATGCTCTATAATGAATTGAGAAGTAGTGGTCCCAACTTCCTGAATCCTACCATGTGAGCTGTTGGTTGTTTTTGTTCTAGTGTCATTGCTGCAGTGCAGTACTAGATGTATTGGTGAAACATGCAAAGTGCATGTTAATAGAATGAGAAAAAAAATGAAAATAATGATATGCAAGGGTAAACTAATTGTTGACAACAGGTAAATGTAAACAAACTGTTATTAAGAACTTAAAATGTATGAAGATAGTGACTCACAATTTACTCTGTAATCTAAGGATACAGGGGTCTTGTATTGTATGTACACAGTACACAAGTGCATCGGGGGGTTGATATTCATTATTAATATGGTATTTAAGCTGGCATCTCACTCTTACACTAGTTGAAGGCATTAAATAACATTGCAATGACTGGGATTTTCTTAATAAATTACAATGTAAGCATCAATGAGTCATCTAATTGTGTTTTAACTGTTTATGCATCGCAGATACTCTCAAAGACTGCAAGCAATGAAGTAATGGAGACAGTCGATCTTGATATCTCTTCAACATGCAAGGATCTTGGTGAAGTCAAGAAGGTGTTCCAACTAGCTCTTCTCTGCACAAGGAAGCAGCCCTCCGATCGCCCAACAATGCACGAAGTCAGCCGCGTTCTCGCCTTCCTTGTCCACCCAACACCATTTACAAACCCACAGATACCTTCATCAAAGCCGTCCGCCCCGACTTCCTATGCCGATGAGTATGCGAATCTCAAAACGCCGAATGCCCTGACTTGCACCGCCTCTCTCAGTACCTCGGACAACGACCTCTTCGCCAAGTTCGGAGAGGTGATATCTCAGAACTCCCTATGATGGATCGGATCATATCAAGTCCTAGTATTGCTGGAGGATCTCTCTTACTGTTACAACTGTTGTCACTTGTGCAAAACTTTTGGTAGTTTTTGTCAGTTGATAGAAATAATACATTCAGGATAAATTTGGTGAATTTGAGAATATGTTGTGTCCTTGTCAGTGGCCAAAGGAGAATGAATGATGGCAGAGGGCTTATTAGCTGGATCTTGAGCAATGAGAGAGAGAGGGGTGGTCCTAGACTGACACTATGTTATTATTAGTACACAGATGCTGTGAGAGTTGGGACTTTTGGTGCACATTATATGTTCTCTACTTGTAATGCTGTGTGTGGGGCTTCCCTTTTGATGAAAGGGGGAAATTTCTGGGATGCAGTTGGTTTATGTTTGTACAGTTTCTGCAGATTGATCAGTATTGACAAATGGGACATTTATGCAGGACCCAATAACGTGTCATTCATTTTCCTCTTTAAAGTAAATCTGAATGCTGTGCTGTAATTTTGCTCTTTGATATTCTGCTCAATAACTGCTGTTCACGGACAAGTGCTGAAACAGCTGTGTCTGCAATGGAATCAAGAATTCTTGAGCAAGAATAAATGCAATGGAGTCAAGTCTTATGATAACAAAAGATTTTTGAAGTTTGTATCCTCTGATAGATAAAGAAACACTGCAAGCTGCTGCTCTTGCCTGGCTGTTTTCAAACTTTCCATTTGAATCACGTGCTTTGGTCTCAGAAAGCAAATCTGTAGGAGTTTCAGTGTTTCACCATCCTGGTTCTACAAGGGGGACAAAACTAAATTCATTTCTTCATCTATCAATGATGAAGAAACCAATTTGAACTTACAAAAGATAGAGTTTTTCTTAATATAAAGTTCAATTACGAAAGAAAATAATTTATAAAACAATTTGGTGTGTTTCATATTCTTAAAACGGTGGTGATTGCATTATTATCAATGATAACAAATACATCATTTTTGGTGAATAAGAAAGAGGAGTAAAAAAAACGTGTGAAAGAAAAGGTGAGCAAAAATAGGACTAGTTATTTCTTTGAGAATTAAAAAGAATTGAGCGACTAAGAATTAAGTCAATATTTTTCAGTTTTATTTAAGGTTCATTAGATTGCGTGTGTTAATTATATGTGGTTAAATAGATACGCACAATTAATTATTAGATAGACTTTTATGTCCATTGAGACTTTTTTAACTTTTAAGTCCTACTGGCATGTTAACTTTTATTTCTAACTATAATTATAATTATAATCATGTCATTCACTTTTAGAGAAAGATTAGGTGGAAGGAGCCAAGTGTCAGAAGGTGATTGTTAGAATCTACACACACATATAGGGGTGAGCAGAGTTCGGTTATAACCGAAATAACCGACCAAAAACTGAAATCCGAACCCGAACCGAACCGAACCGAACCGTGCTAATTCGGTCGGGTTTCGGTTTTGTGTTCCAAAACCCGAACCCGAGCGAACCGAACCGAATCTCTCACCCTATATATTATCCTACTCAAATTCAATTTAGTGAATCATATACTTCATAACAAAAATTAGTGGAAACTTATCTCATTACTTTTACTAATACCATCTTTTTTATGTTGAATATGTGAAGGCTAATGTTAAGTACACCATCACAATTGAGAATAATATTTATATTAATATAGTTTTATTTCATTTTTATCATTAAAAGTTAGTAATAATTATATGAGCCTTGATATAAGAGCTCAAATACAATGTAAAAGTTTTAGAATATGCAATTTTCAATTCACATTAAGTTTAAGGTCTTCTTCTTATTTCTAATTTGAGTATTGGATATTAAAGATTAGAATATTAAAGGATGATAATATAATGGTGATTAAAAAATGCAAGAAATGATGGCAATATATTGGCCTAACCGAAAAAACGAAAAACCGAACCGAAATGAGTCGATTCGGTTCGGTTACTAAGTCTAATAGGTTCGGTTCGGTTTTGCAAAAAATAGCAAAAATTGAACCGAACCGACCGATGCTCACCCCTACACACATATAAGACTTGTGTCGTTCCGGAAGGATTCGAGGCTAAATTCTTTTCACTCAAATACAACCCTACGACATCCGAATGTAAGATCCACTCCGTTGAAGTTGATCGACATTATTTCAAGTAACTAAAAATTAAAAATCATGTATTTTGAATGCTTTTTGCCATTCTATCAAGTAAGCGCAAAATGAACGGTCGAAATAGTGAGTTGATTAGTTTAACTGTGTAAAATATTTGAAATATAACAAAAATTAGTGTCTGATGATTTTTAAGTGTTTAGATGATCGAAATTTGTATGTCTAAAGATGTAAATATAAGAAATATGCTATTTTCGGTTGTCTATTTTGTGCCTACATAACGAATAAGGAAAAAATAATAAAATACATGATTTTTAATCACTTTAAATAATATAAATCAACTTCAACAGAGTAGATTTTGCATTCGGATGTCGTAGGGTTGTATTTGAGTAAGAAGGATTCAGCCTCGAATCCTTACGGAATGACATAAGTCTCTTTCTCCCTCTCTATATACGTAGAGATAGACTTATGTCATTTCGGAAGGATTCGAGGCTGAATCTTTCTTACTCAAATATAACCCTACAACACATTCGAATATAGATCAATTCCGTTGAAGTTGATCTATATTATTTCAAGTAATTAAAAACTAAAAATCAAGTATTTTGAATACTTTTTGCTCATCCATCAAGTATGCGGAAATGAATGGTCGAAAATAACATATTATTTAGATCTACATCTTTAGACATACAAATTCTTGATCCGACCATTTCATCATGATCTAAACACTTAAAAACCGTCACATACTAATTTTTGTTGATTTCAAATATTCTACACCATTAAACTAGCCAACTCACTATTTCGGCTATCCATTTTGTGTCTACTTAATGAATGAGTAAAAGAGATACAAAATACATGATTTTTTATTTTTATATTTACTTGAAATAGTGTAGATCAACTTCAACAAAGTGAATCTTACATTCGGATGTCATAGGGTTATATTTAAGTGGGAAAGATTCGAGGCCTCGAATCCTTTCGGAATGACAGTCTATCTCTCTACACACACATATATCCGTGTGTGTGTGTGTGTGTCCATAACTTTGTGTGTACACATCAATATGGATAAAAAAGTTTGAATTGTATGATTTTTTTAATGATTAGCCTAATTAAAATTTGTAGATCGAGAGAACGATTCGGATCATCCATAGAGTGACCCACCCTGAAATTCTCACGAAGCTTAAATTAAGAACCATTCTCGTAAAACATTTTACACACAAAAGTTTATAACAAAAATCGTTAGCAGGTTAGCCAGTTGGCAAGACCCCTCCCTCTCAAGAGAGATTCCAGATTCAATTCTCACAGTTATCGAACGGGAAATTTAACTTGGGCAATTAATAATGAGCAGGAGTGTATAAATTGGAGGGTAATCAGTCCTTTTTCTCAAAAGAAAAAAAAAGTTTATAAAGAGAATTTGCAAAGCCATACATATTTATAAGAGAACTCACAAATTCAATGGGGACAATTGCCCTCTTGCCCCCATGTGGCTCCCCCCTTTTGTAACTAGGGTCAGAATCCATAGAAGTTTTTCACCATGGTCCATATCACTGAAATGGGGAGGCTTTTCCCTTTTTCTTTTTCTTCTTTTTCCTTTCTTCTCCTGGAGAATAATAGTGGATGTTTGTGTCTGGTTGATTGTAAAGTACACATGCAAATGGTACTGTAAATGCAAATAAAGTTGCAAGTTGTTTGTTTTTGTGAAGCTGTGAATGGTGCTATCTAAGTAACAACAAACAGAGCTCCACCCAACACAATAGAGCTTTATCCACCCAAGTTGAGGCAAATCAAGCAAAGGATTGAAGCTCCAGCCCTTGCCTTGAAGCATTTGAAACGGCGAAGATAAAAAGCAGTTAAAGACTCACAGAGACCCCTGACAACAGAAATGAGTCATGACACACGGTTGCAAGAGATGATTGCTGAAGAAGTAGAGATATTGAAAATACAAGCATGACTTTTTTTGGCACTCTCCAATCTCCATTAATTGATTGCTGAGAAATGTCCATTCCATGAATCAGAGAGCTTTGTGAAGATAACATTTCAAATTTCAGCGTGTTTCTGTGTGTTGTCAGCACGGTTTGATATATGAAAAAACTTTGACTGGCAGCCCTTGGTACAAGGGGGTGATCCACAGACTGCAACTTTATGTTACTTCTATTCCAACACCCCAAAACTCAGTATCAGAACACATCTATAGGCAAGTCATGTGGCATGAGTTCAGAACACTACCAGAGGCAAGTCATGTGGCATGAGTTAGAATGGCCTCCACTCGGTCTATTGAAGCTTGCAAACGCCCGTAGTTCATATCAAAAACGGGTTCGCCAGTGCCAACAGCCCTGTCAAAAGAAAGCTCCATTCATCATAGACAACCACGAAGTGGACAAGGCAGCAATATTTAAATAGCGCGAATAAAATCTGAAAACTAAAAGGCTTCACTTAAGCATGTATCCCTGGTCCCAAACTAAGAAGATGCAACACGAGGATGTTTATTTGTTTGGAATGAATATTTTAAAGCTCAAAAAATCAAGAAAGCATTCATTTGAACTCGAAAGCTTGATTTCAAAAGGTTGGTGGGTATATACCTCAGCTATATGCCAGGAAACAAGAAAGAGCTTAATATGACAATGACCAATCAACACAACTTAGCAAAGGTCTTTTCAGGTTGCGTAAAATAATCTAGCACTGTACTATGGGAATGCAGAACATTGATACAGGTTTAAACTAAGTTTATGTGTCAGAATTAATGATATTTACCAATTGGAATGTCCTAAAGGTAGCTGACTAGTGCTACATTATAATTCAACTTCAGATAAGGGCACATATATGCGGACTTCAGGAATAGTCAAAGCATTACTAGAGACAAGGAAAACTAATAGTTAAGCATAAAAACAATACTAAAGAAATAAACTAAACTACTTGATCATCCAAATTTTCATTTAATTCTCTTTAAATATACTAGATCACTCAATCATCCAAATATGACATTTCAATCTTAAAGTTGTTTCTATGCAAAGCCTGCATGCTTGCCGCAAGATGTTTTGTCAAACAGTGCAAATGCACAGAAATAACCTGAAAAAAGAAAGGAGAAAATTGGAAAGAAAAAAAAATGGGAAGAAGAACGTTAGAAGAAAGAAGATGAGAAGAACTCAAGGAGAGGAAGGAGATGAGAACGGGTAAGCGAAAGGACAAATACAGGAAGAAAAAACTTCCCAGTGATGCTAGTTGCTACAGGCAGCAAATGGCAGTCAAAAAAAATCTAACGGCAATGGCGGCTTCTTTCACCTCCTTTCTTTACCTCCTTTTTTCATTCTCATGTTTGGTGAGGTATTGGAAAATAAGATCAGGTTTGCAAATTGGAGTTCTAATTTCCCCATTATTTTCACACCTTATGTCTAATTATGTCTAATCATATAGGAGATAATATATACACCAGTTAGTATCTAGTTTGATGCCTGCCCCCAACAAACAAAATACACACATACGAGCGTGCACAAACAAACACACAACAACAGTACATGGGCCCAATGTATGTATGCTGGAAAACAGAGAGCATCAAAATTCCTATATGTGGTTCAATGTGCGGCCACGACGTATCTGCAACGGTGCACGGCCTCCAATGACAAAGAAAGACAGAAAAGAAGAGGAAAAATAGAGAGGGACAACACCAGCGACCAGGATTAGCTTTGAGTTTCCCTTCTACTTTCTTTTCTCTTCCTTTATATTTTCTCCTTTCCTCTTCTTCCTCTTCCTCTTTCCTCCTAAATCGAATATTAGGGGTGCAAACGGATGGGGTTATATTATATCCACATCCGCATGAAGATTCAGATATGTAATTACGGATCTGGGCGGATACAAATTCGGATGTGAGTTTTAAAACAGTGCAGATATGGATACGGGTATCCGCATATTTTATAATAGTATACTATAATATATTATATATAATATATATTGTCTGTTACTTCTCTCTCCCCCCGATCAACCCCCCCCCCCCCCCCCCCCCTTCTCCTGACACCGGCAGCAATGCTGCTGCTTCCACAACCTCCAATGACAAAAAAATACAGGAAAGAAGAGGAAAAGTAGAGAAGAGGTAGCACTAGCGACTGGGAGCAGCTCTTATTTTCTCTTCTAGTTTCTTTTTTCCTTTCTCTTCTTTTATCTTTTCCTTCTCTTCCTCTTCCTCTTTCCTCCTAGACCAAATATTAGGGGTGCAAACGGATGCAGATATATCCGCGGATATCCACATTAGCATCCGCATTTAGTGCGGATTCATATATGTAAATTGTGGATCCGGACGGGTACAGATTAGGATGGGAATTTTTTAAAACGGTGCGGATATGGATACGGGTATTCACATATTTTATAATAATATTAACATATTCTATAATACATATTCTATATTATCTATTACTTCTCTCCCCCCCGGATCTAATCGGCCTCCCTGTCCAATACCTCTCTCTCTCTCTCTCTCTCGACATCAGCGGCAACGCTACCGCTTCCTGTCGGCCCCCCATTCGGTCCCTCTCTCCCTGATCTCTTCTCCCTCTCACTTGACGCATGCGACATCATTGCTGCTTGCCGTTGGCCCTCTCTCCCTCTCTCTAAACGCTAATCCCAAGCACCACCAAAATCAAGTTGAGGATTAAAGCTAGATATGGCTGATCAAAGAATTTAAAATAAAAAAAAAAAAAACCCTCAGCCATTGAATGTATCATACTTCCAAGACAGTTTTCACGTGCATCAAGGTATATGATCAGGAAGGATTCTTGTTGTCCAGTGTTGACAGATAAGTTGAAATATATATGCTACATGAGTTTTTAAGGTTTTAAGGCAATAAATCTGCAGTTGTACTCAAGATTAAGGCAATTAGGAACTTACCCATGAATTTCTGGAAGTACATACTCAGCCCTCCAGCCGATTCTTACATCAAACCCTGGAAATAAACCAACAGATGTTTTGCTTCTGAGCTGGGAAACACCATCACCACCTAAACAGGTCGAAAGCTTCCATTTCCAACCAGTTGCATTGTGAAGGAAACTGTGACCTATGCCTACCTGCGGTATCGGAGAAAACATATCAAATTTTTGTCCTTATTTCAATTCGACAAAGGAGACAAAATAATTAAAAAGGGAGGGTCAAGCCTTGAGCCACCACCCAAACACCGACAGATACATGTAACATAAAGCAGATTGCACACCTCAGCCATGTAAAGTACAAAAAAACTAGAAACAACAAAATGATAAAGAGCAAGAATATGCAATGGACGCTCACTTTCAGGGCAAAAGTAATCAATAAAGAACAAAAGCGGATGTGTGGCCTCAACCCGAAATTTAAGTTAAAAGTGGTTTATAAAGGACATTGTACCATCCTTCTTGATGATGCAGTGCTCATCCACCCAGAATGTGATGATGAAAGAACAAAATGGGAGGCTTGACCTTAAAATCCAAACCCTAAATTTGAAATATAAAGGCACGTAGGATCCCTTTTGATGAGCCTGCTTCATCCTCCGTGGTAACATAATGACAAGTTCTCACATAGTAGCGGAGTTAAAAGCAATTAAGATCACTGGCAATAAGTTCTTCCCAGCACGATCCATGGTTTTATACTCTAGAGGTAATTGGAGAGTCAGAATGTAACACCCCATCCTCAGTATACGTGCACAGTTACGTATCCTGATTTTTGGTGCATTTTATTATTATTATTTTATTTTATTTCCTGCTATTTAAATACTTACTCATATAGCAGTACTGCATGATTTGATCTGTTTGGTATTCAGATTTGACTAATTTTAGTTTCAAATATTATTTTTTAATATTCTAGATTTTTCATGATTTTCTGAAATTTTTCGGAATTAAATTGTAAATCTTCAAAACCGGTGTCGGCCAGTATCACTGGTTGATTCCAGGAATTTTAATTCACAATTGGAATCAAATTTTTGGATTCCGCTTTCACATTCCTTCTTAAAATTATATTTTCTTCCTTCAGGCATTTTCTGGGATTTTTCAGATTTTATCAAAATCCAGCCTACCCGGTGTAGACACCATTCATAGTGGATTCCAGGATTTTTATTTTGAAAATGGAATAGAATTTCTGAAAATCGATTCCACCAAAAATCTTTATATAATATTTATTATTTTTAAGAATTGTTGGGGAGCTTTCCGGGATACTTCAATTTTTTGGACCTTTCCGAAGTTCTCGGTATTTTCCCAGATACCGGGAAATCATTCAACTGCTTCACTCTTCTCTTTTTCCATTTTTCTCTCTCCTTCCTCAAACGCGAGTTTTGCCACTAGACTCAGCAAATTAATGCGGAGACCCTTCCCTTGCTGCATTTAATGCTTATGGGCCAATCAACTCAAGTCCAACCACCCATGTCCTTTTGTCTTTTCTTTGAAACGCACCTTTGCGTTTTCTACTGGACGCAGTCTTGAATTCCGCGTTTGGCTCATTTTTGCCTAGACGCAGCTTTGAGAACGCACCATTCTTTGGGGGAAAGTGAAAGTGGCTCATATTATATTATTTTCCCCCTTCTATATATATAACTCCCATCTTCTCTCTCTTTCATTTTCCTTCACCTTCTTGGTTCCAGCAAGCTCCAACAGCCAACAAGACCACCAAGCTCCCTTGGCCGGCCATTACCACCACCCACCAAATCCATTTTCTCCACCACAAATTCCTCCACCTCATTCTCCTCCACTCCTCCTCCATTTTCACCACAAACACCATCTTCCTCAACCTCTTCCACCAAGAAAACCTCCAAGAACCCATCTTCACCAAAAAGCTTCACCACCATCTCCACCACCACCTGCACCACCGTAGCCTCCACCAAGCATACCACCTTCACCTCCTCGTCGACCTCTTTCTAACGGACTATACATTCGTCCCCCGCAACAACGTTTGCAAAATCCCGATTTGGCGTGGTGAACTAGACTTGCACCTCCATCTCCTCCAAACAACCACAACCCCTCTCCATCACTTGTGAGGACCGGTACCCTCCTTTGGATTGGGACCGCGTTTCTCTGCGTCGGACGCATTTTAGGCGAGTAATTCTACTCGCCAAGACTTGGATATTATTTCATTTTTGTAAATAAAACGCAGCCCTCAAATGACAGGACCTACTCTCAGTTTTGCACTTCATTAGTCGACTTGACCAACTCATAAGTCGACTAATCCCTTTGAAACGCACCCTTATTTCTGAAAACGCAACTTTGTAGTCGACCACCCTTATTTACCAGTCGACTAACTCTTTTCTGAAAACGCAGTCTTTTGAGACGCGCACCTTATTAGTCGACTTGATGTTTTCCCTAGTCGACTAACTTTCCTTCTGGAGACGCGGCTTTCTGAGACGCGGGCTCTATTAGTCGACCAAACCCTTATTCCCAGTCGACTAACGCAGCCCCCTGAAACGCGGCTCTTTGAGACGCAGCCTTGACCAGTCGACTAACCCAAACGCCCTAGTCGACTAACTCTCTTCTGAAAACGCAGCTCTCCCAAACGCAGCCTTCCTAGTCGACTTGTCCCCTTTCTATAGTCGACTAACTCTTTCATAAGTCGACTACTTGTTCTCCCTAGTCGACTAATCTTGACTATTTGCTATGCTTAATTACTTCTTTGATTATGACATTATCTTTGGGTCATGTATTTTATATTGCTATTTGCAAGACTTGTTACTTGGCAAATATCACCTCTTATCATGCTATCTATTAACACAAGGCATGATACACCTGACTTCTATGATTATCACTATAACGGGAATGATAACCGGACTTCATGATTTTCCAACTTGATTTTACATGATAGTACAATTGTACTCCTGATACTCTTGTTTTTACAATATTCCTGACTTGCTCCTGTTCATTCCCGAAACCTGATAATTATCTAAAGAATTCATAAAATAAGACAACTTGCATCGGGTCGGGGGAAATATGCGGCTATCAATACATGTTCATGTTTACAGTGGTATTAGGTATGTTGTGCAACTAAATTTCCGGTCTGACCTGTGGGCCTCCAGGCGACCGAGGGGAGTGCTGGCTCCCTCCTTCTTGGTACCATCTTGATAAGGGCATCCTATAAGACCCTCCTGATCGCCTTGCAGCAGGTTCCGTCCACCAAGCAACGGAACATCCTGGGCCGTGGTCCCGGGTATGCACGGGACCCACTGTAAACATAGTTCGTTGATACCCCCGCTGGTTTCCAATAACAACCTTGTTTTACTCGGATATGGATCTATGTGTGCTGGGACGCTAGTTCACATAGCTAGATATCAGGGTAAGACGAGTAATAATAATAATAATACTAAAGACGTTAATTGTGGGTGTTGTATGCGCTTGGATTACGGTGACATGAGATAAAGGTATATAGATGAGGGTTTTCCTTGTTTGGATTATTCCCTCGAAGTACTAGTCTCATGAGGTCGTAACTTGAGCTTATACAATGCCTTTCGTTTATAACATGTCATACTTCTACTTGCTGAATGATTATTCATGATATTGTACCAACTCTCATACTCTTATCCTTATGCCGCTCGGCTGTAACCTGTTCACTTGTTTGGGAGGTCCTGACTCCCTTGAATTTGTATGTTCAGGTTCCGAACCTTGGATCGAGGTGGAGCCTTCTGTGGAAGATCAAGCTTTCCTTTCCGAGCAGGCTGACTAGTCTCGGCTTTTGTTGTGCCAGACTCTCCTTTTTAGCTCGCGGACCTTCCTTCAGCTCGTGAGCATCTTGTAATCATATTGTAAATCGTACTTTTGTGCTTGGCTGTGATATATGATGCATGTGATATATAATAGTATGTCACATCCTGTGATAACCTTGTACTTTGTACTTCTTATGTTGGCATATGAATGGACACTACGTTTGTCGTACTCTGATTCTTACTTGTACTGATGCTTAACGTATATACGTGAGGGTATCTCTGACCTGCGTATGTACGTCGCAGTGACGTCCCCGTACCCGTGGGATCGGGGCGTTACAGGTTGGTATCAGAGCCTAGGCTCTCACACCTATAGTACAATCAAGCAGCAAATTAATGGAATTTGCCATTGCCAACTACAATGTACAAAGTTATCTAGTCCCTCTTGATTCCTTTCCTTGTGTCCTAAAATCCTTCCATCTTTCCAGTTTCCAGTCTCCTTTTTACCACATAAGTATGGATAGAAGGACGGGTCGTAACAACTCGGGCAAGCATCAAATGGACGCGCGGGAGAGAATGCTGATATTCTGAGGGTTATCCAGAATATGGTGGAGAATCAACAAAGGCAGACCGAACTCCTCCGGCAAGGATTGATAGCAGCTCCTCAAGAACGGAGGCCAGGCAACGTGTCAGACTTCAGGCGGTTGCAGCCGTCAATATTTACGGGGGAAGAAAGACCACT
The DNA here is from genome assembly GCA_038442645.1 of Agave tequilana. Classification (NCBI taxonomy): domain Eukaryota; kingdom Viridiplantae; phylum Streptophyta; class Magnoliopsida; order Asparagales; family Asparagaceae; genus Agave; species Agave tequilana. The sequence continues at coordinate 86,646 of JAVJIF010015706.1, forward strand.
AGATGCCGAGCAGTGGCTAATTGACACAACAGATCTCTTGAAGGCAGCCCGGATCCCAGAAGAAGATAAGGTGGAAGTCGCCAAGATTCAATTAAGGACGTGGCTAGAAACTGGTGGTTAGCTGAAGAAGCGAGACTGGACAGACCCATCACTTGGGACCAGTTCTCTAAGAGCTTTTATGATAGATTCTTCCCTACCACAGCTCAGAAGGAGATGGAAGAACAATTCATCCGACTTCAACAATGGAACCGGTCTGTTGACGAATATGCTGCTGAGTTCTTAAGGCTGAGTCGTTTCGCTCCGTATATGATAGCTGACGAGGAAAACGGGCAAGCAGATTTCAGCAGGGCTTACGAATGGATATTCAAGTCCTTTTGATTCCCCAGCAGCTGAAAACATATTCCCAGGTCCTTACTGTAGCTCGGGAAGTAGAGCGAGGATTGGAGAAAAAGAATCTTGATCAGATGAGGAAACAGACCATGAAGAGGCCATTCCACAACTGGGCAGAGGAGGTCCAGTCAGAGCTGTAAGGGCCCCAATGGTTAGAAGACCATATCGACCAGCCCCTCCTCAGACAACTCAAATAGTTCCTGTTTGTAATTATTGCCAGAGGCCAGGTCACTTGCAAAAGGACTGTCGCAGGGCTAATGGGTTGTGCCTGGCATGTGGATCTGGTGATCACACAATAGAAGGCTGTCCCCTTAAGAGAACTGGGACGATGAATAGGACCCTACCGGCACTTCCTGCACCTATGGGACAGAGGAACCAAGGACCAATGGTTAGGAGGCCCTTCCCCCTCCCCCACAACAAGTTATCCGCCCAGTCCAGAGGGGAGTTAGAAATGCAGCGGGTCGTGGAAGAGGACGAGCCTACAACTTGACGGCGGAAGAGGCCCAAACTTCTGGAGAAGTGATAGGTAAGATCATGGTGCACTCTAAACCTGTCTTAGCCCTCTTTGATTCTGGCGCTTCTCATTGTTACATATCAGATAGTTTCATTGCTTTGAACTCTATACCTGTTGAATATTTAGACCACCAGTGGGAGATAAGTACCGGTAACGGAGTAGTCATCTCTAATAGAGTTTGTGTAAATTGTCCGGTGGAACTGTGTGACAGGACATTAACAGTGGATATGCTCGTACTAGATACTAAAGGGTACGACATAATCTTAGGCATGACTTGGCTCAGTAAATACCATGCAGTCATTGATTGTCGAAACAAGAAAGTTATTTTCAGAATGCCACTTCAGCCTGAATTCCAATTTGAAGGAGAACACAAACCTACCAAGGAAAAAGCACAGATGACTACTGGTGAGATCCAGAAGAAGAGAGTGCCAGTTTGGAATGAGTTTCCAGAAGTATTTAAGGAGATCTCAGGACTTCCACCCGATAGGGTAATTGAGTTCTCCATTGATACCCTTCCAGGCACAGTTCCGATATCCAAAGCTCCATACAGAATGACACCCACTGAGTTAGAAATTCTAAAGAAGCAGCTACAAGAATATTCTGACAAGGGATTGATTAGACCAAGTGCTTCACCATGGGGAGCTCCAGTGCTCTTAGCAAACAAAAAGGACGGTGGTAAGCGGTTGTGTATAGATTACAGAGAGTTAAACAAGGTTACCATCAAGAACAAGTACCCCTTACCAAGAATTGATGATCTGTTTGATCAGCTTCATGGAGCTCGTGTATTTTCAAAGTTGGATTTGCAATCAGGTTATCATCAGCTAAAGGTAAAGAAAGAAGACGTTCCAAAGACAGCGTTCAGAACTCGTTATGGCCATTATGATTTTCTAGTTATGCCTTTCGGAGTCACCAATGCCCCTGCAGTTTTCATGGATTTGATGAATAGAGTGTTCTCATCATATTTGGATCAGTTTGTGGTTGTTTTTATAGATGACATCTTAATCTATTCGAAGAACGACAGAGAGCATGCAGACCACTTGAGAATAGTGTTACAGACTCTCCAACAGGAACAACTTCATGCTAAGCAAAGCAAGTGTGAATTCTGGTTAAATAGTATGGCCTTCCTTGGGCACATAATTTCAGAAGAAGGAATTTCAGTAGACCCCAGTAAAATTCAGGCAGTGAAGGACTGGCCTATTCCAAGGACAGTAACAGAAATTAAGAGTTTTATTGGATTAGCCGGATATTACAGGCGCTTTGTCCAAGATTTTTCTAAGATTGCAGCCCCGTTAACGAAGCTCACCCGGAAAGGAGAAAAATATATATGGACGGAGGAATGTACCGCAGCATTTGAACAATTAAAGGAAAGACTCATTACAGCTCCAATTTTGAGGACTCCCTCAGGAAGAGGAGGGATGGTTATATACAGTGATGCATCCGGGAAAGGCCTAGGGTGTGTATTAATGCAGCATGATCATGTCATAGCGTATGCATCCAGGCAACTGAAACCACATGAGAGAAATTACCCAACTCATGACTTAGAGCTGGCAGCTGTAATATTCGCATTGAAGATCTGGAGACATTATCTTCTGGGAGAGAAGGTGCTAATCTACACTGATCACAAGAGTCTAAAGTATATTTTCACGCAGAAAGAATTAAACATGAGACAGAGACGGTGGCTTGAATTAATGACAGATTATGATATAGATTTACAGTATCATCCAGGCAGAGTCAATACAGTACCAGATGCATTGAGCAGGAAGCCAGAGAATAAAATGCTAGTACAACTTACGCAACAGAAGGAGTTGATTCAGGACATCATAAAACTGGACTTAATAATAGTACAAGGAATTGATAAAACGGGACAGTTGATGACCTTTCAGATTCAATCAACCTTGATGGATGAGATTAAAGAAGCTCAAAAGAAGACCCCAGATTGCAGAAATTCAGAGCTCAAATAGAAGCTGGATTGAGAACTGACCTCCGTATTCATTCAGACAACGCGTTATATTTTGGTAACAGGATTTGTGTCCCCCAAGGGGAAGTGCGACAGAAAATTTTGGCAGAGGCACATAGTTCGGCCTATTCCATACACCCGGGAGGAAATAAAATGTATCAAGACTTGAAACAGAAGTTCTGGTGGAATGCCATGAAAAGGGAGATAGCCCAGCATGTGGCCAAGTGCTTAGTTTGCCAGCAGGTAAAGATAGAACACCAGAGAACAGCTGGACTTCTTCAGCCCTTGCCAATACCCGAGTGGAAGTGGGAACATATCACCATGGATTTTGTCACAGCACTACCTCGCAGTCCTAAGGGTAATAATGCAGTATGGGTAATCATTGACCGCCTCACAAAAGCAGCTCACTTCCTACCTTTCAGAGTAGGTCAGTCAACAGAAGTTCTTGCAGAAAAATATATGAAATAAATTGTTCGTCTACATGGAGTTCCAGTTAGTATCGTGTCAGATAGAGACACGAGATTCCGATCACATTTCTGGGAAGTCTCCAAGAAAATTTGGGAACTCGTCTGAAATTCAGTACCTCATATCATCCTCAGACAGACGGACAATCTGAACGGACTATTCAAATTCTTGAAGACATGTTACGAGCCTGCATGATAGAATTTAGAGGGTCATGGGAAGACTATCTTCATTTGGTAGAATTCTCTTATAATAACAGCTATCAGGCTAGTATCAAAATGGCCCCATTTGAGGCATTGTATGGCAGGAAATGCAGGTCACCGATATGTTGGGACGAAGGCGGTGAAAGAAGACTTATGGGACCAGACATTCTAGTTCAGACAACAGACAAAGTCCGAATTATCAGAGATCATCTCCGGGCAGCACAGAGCCGACAAAAGAGTTGGGCAGACACAAACAGAAGGCCATTGAAATTCAGAACCGGTGAGCATGTATTTTTAAAGATATCACCCACAAAAGGGGTAATCCGGTTCGGTACACGTGGGAAACTTAGTCCGAGATACATCGGCCCATTCGAAATTTTGGATCGTGTGGGAGATGTGTCTTACCGATTGGCATTACCTCCATCTTTAGAAGGAGTACACAATGTATTCCATGTATCACAGTTGAGGAGGTATGTCAAGGATGAGAGTCACATTCTAGATCACTCCGAACTGGAACTACAGTCAGATCTATCTTATAAAGAGCAACCGATGGCCATCCTGACAAAAGTATCAAAACATTGAAAAATAAGGCAATACCATTAGTATTGGTTTCTTGGAATAGACATGTGCCAGGAGAAGCCACATGGGAACGAGAGGACGTTATTCGTGAGCGTTACCCTCAACTATTTTCAACTTAGTTGGTAAAATCCTTTCTTCCTATTCTTCTCTACCGTCATCTTCCCCTTCCTGAAATTTCGAGGACGAAATTTTTTGTAAGGTGGATAGGTTGTAACACCCCATCCTCAGTATACGTGCACAGTTACGTATCCTGATTTTTGGTGCATTTTATTATTATTATTTTATTTTATTTCCTGCTATTTAAATACTTACTCATATAGCAGTACTGCATGATTTGATCTGTTTGGTATTCAGATTTGACTAATTTTAGTTTCAAATATTATTTTTTAATATTCTAGATTTTTCATGATTTTCTGGAATTTTTCGGAATTAAATTGTAAATCTTCAAAACCGGTGTCGGCCAGTATCACTGATTGATTCCAGGAATTTTAATTCACAATTGGAATCAAATTTTTGGATTCCGCTTTCACATTCCTTCTTAAATTATATTTTCTTCCTTCAGGCATTTTTTGAGATTTTTCAGATTTTATCAAAATCCAGCCTACCCGGTGTAGACACCGTTCATAGTGGATTCCAGGATTTTTATTTTGAAAATGGAATAGAATTTCTGAAAACCGATTCCACCAAAATCTTTATATAATATTTATTATTTTTAAGAATTGTTGGGGAGCTTTCCGGATACTTCAATTTTTTGGACCTTTCCGAAGTTCTCGGTATTTTCCCAGATACCGGGAAATCATTCAACTGCTTCACTCTTCTCTTTTTTCATTTTTCTCTCTCCTTCCTCAAACGCGAGTTTTGCCACTGGACTCAGCAAATTAATGCGGAGACCCTTCCCTTGCTGCATTTAATGCTTATGGGCCAATCAACTCAAGTCCAACCACCTATGTCCTTATGTCTTTTCTTTGAAACGCACCTTTGCGTTTTCTACTGGACGCAGTCTTGAATTCCGCGTTTGGCTCATTTTTGCCTAGACGCAGCTTTGAGAACGCACCATTCTTTGGGGGAAAGTGAAAGTGGCTCATATTATATTATTTTCCCCTTCTATATATATAACTCCCATCTTCTCTCTCTTTCATTTTCCTTCACCTTCTTGGTTCCAGCAAGCTCCAACAGCCAACAAGACCACCAAGCTCCCTGGCCGGCCATTACCACCACCCACCAAATCCATTTTCTCCACCACAAATTCCTCCACCTCATTCTCCTCCAACTCCTCCTCCATTTTCACCAACAAACACCATCTTCCTCAACCTCTTCCACCAAGAAAACCTCCAAGAACCCATCTTCACCAAAAAGCTTCACCACCATCTCCACCACCACCTGCACCACCGTAGCCTCCACCAAGCATACCACCTTCACCTCCTCGTCGACCTCTTTCTAACGGACTATACATTCGTCCCCCGCAACAACGTTTGAAAAATCCCGATTTGGCGTGGTGAACTAGACTTGCACCTCCATCTCCTCCAAACAACCACAACCCCTCTCCATCAACTTGTGAGGACCGGTACCCTCCTTTGGATTGGGACCGCGTTTCTCTGCGTCGGACGCATTTTAGGCGAGTAATTCTACTCGCCAAGACTTGGATATTATTTCATGTTTGTAAATAAAACGCAGCCCTCAAATGACAGGACCTACTCTCAGTTTTGCACTTCATTAGTCGACTTGACCAACTCATAAGTCGACTAATCCCTTTGAAACGCACCCTTATTTCTGAAAACGCAACTTTGTAGTCGACCACCCTTATTTACCAGTCGACTAACTCTTTTCTGAAAACGCAGTCTTTTGAGACGCGCACCTTATTAGTCGACTTGATGTTTTCCCTAGTCGACTAACTTTCCTTCTGGAGACGCGGCTTTCTGAGACGCGGGCTCTATTAGTCGACCAAACCCTTATTCCCAGTCGACTAACGCAGCCCCCTGAAACGCGGCTCTTTGAGACGCAGCCTTGACCAGTCGACTAACCCAAACGCCCTAGTCGACTAACTCTCTTCTGAAAATGCAGCTCTCCCAAACGCAGCCTTCCTAGTCGACTTGTCCCCTTTCTATAGTCGACTAACTCTTTCATAAGTCGACTACTTGTTCTCCCTAGTCGACTAATCTTGACTATTTGCTATGCTTAATTACTTCTTTGATTATGAACATTATCTTTGGGTCATGTATTTTATATTGCTATTTGCAAGACTTGTTACTTGGCAAATATCACCTCTTATCATGCTATCTATTAACACAAGGCATGATACACCTGACTTCTATGATTATCACTATAACGGGAATGATAACTAGACTTCATGATTTTCCAACTTGATTTTACATGATAGTACAAATTGTACTCCTGATACTCTTGTTTTTACAATATTCCTGACTTGCTCCTGTTCATTCCCGAAACCTGATAATTATCTAAAGAATTCATAAAATAAGACAACTTGCATCGGGTCGGGGGAAATATGCGGCTATCAATACATGTTCATGTTTACAGTGGTATTAGGTATGTTGTGCAACTAAATTTCCGGTCTGACCTGTGGGCCTCCAGGCGACCGAGGGGAGTGCTGGCTCCCTCCTTCTTGGTACCATCTTGATAAGGGCATCCTATAAGACCCTCCTGATCGCCTTGCGGCAGGTTCCGTCCACCAAGCAACGGAACATCCTGGGCCGTGGTCCCGGGTATGCACGGGACCCACTGTAAACATAGTTCGTTGATACCCCCGCTGGTTTCCAATAACAACCTTGTTTTACTCGGATATGGATCTATGTGTGCTGGGACGCTAGTTCACATAGCTAGATATCAGGGTAAGACGAGTAATATATAATAATAATACTAAAAGACGTTAATTGTGGGTGTTGTATGCGCTTGGATTACGGTGACATGAGATAAAGGTATATAGATGAGGTTTCCTTGTTTGGATTATTCCCTCGAAGTACTAGTCTCATGAGGTCGTAACTTGAGCTTATACAATGCCTTTCGTTTATAACATGTCATACTTCTACTTGCTGAATGATTATTCATGATATTGTACCAACTCTCATACTCTTATCCTTATGCCGCTCGGCTGTAACCTGTTCACTTGTTTGGGAGGTCCTGACTCCCTTGAATTTGTATGTTCAGGTTCCGAACCTTGGATCGAGGTGGAGCCTTCTGTGGAAGATCAAGCTTTCCTTTCCGAGCAGGCTGACTAGTCTCGGCTTTTGTTGTGCCAGACTCTCCTTTTTAGCTCGCGGGACCTTCCTTCAGCTCGTGAGCATCTTGTAATCATATTGTAAATCGTACTTTTGTGCTTGGCTGTGATATATGATGCATGTGATATGTAATAGTATGTCACATCCTATGATAACCTTGTACTTTGTACTTCTTATGTTGGCATATGAATGGACACTACGTTTGTCGTACTCTGATTCTTGCTTGTACTGATGCTTAACGTATATACGTGAGGGTATCTCTGACCTGCGTATGTACGTCGCAGTGACGTCCCCGTACCCGTGGGATCGGGGCGTTACACAGAACCTCCTCAAAGAGCCTAACAAATAAACTAGCTGAATTATGTTTCTTCAGGCCCCAACCCACACCGAAAAGCACGCAAACAAAAGAAAGAATTTCTGACCTCCCTTCTTCCTCGCATCCCTCTTCTCTTCATAACCTGCATGCTACAATTGAACTGGCCATGACCAATATCTAAGATTTGTATTCCAAAATTCCAAACTAGAAATGATGTCCTTAAGCATTATTTTTGAGATTTTCAGTTATGATCAACATACTTAAGTCTAAGTTAGATACCCATTGTGGTGCTATTGTACACCACTTTTTCATAACTTTTCTAATGTGCCAGTATGGAACCTATTCAAGGGAACTGTTCTGGGCAAAGAAAGAAGAATCAAGATAGATAATGCACAAAATGTTTAGAAGCCAATTGTAATTAGTGGGGAGTCTTCGATACCCCCTCCTAAACTGCATATTATTTGGAGTGGCTTTGGGCCGCATTGAAGGTTTTGGGCCATCTAAAGTAAAAACAATGTCCCTCTCCTTTGAGTTTTGAGCTCTTCATGTACATAAAACTTACTGCAACTTAGATATCCATTCTGATGCTTTTGTTCACCACTTTTTCATAATATTTCTAGCTTTTGGAAGTGAGAGATACTCGAGGGAACTATTTGGGGTAAAGAACACAACTCACTCAAATAGATAAAGAACAAATATAAAGCTGAAGACAATTTTATATTTTTCCCTTTTCCTAATTATTTTGGATGCTTCAAATTTATAACAGAAGTTTTGCAGGTGGGTGTGAGTGGTTAGTCTTGTGTGTGCGCGGGCGTGCGCATGTGTCTCTATGCGTGGATGGGGTGGGGGTGATTATTTTACAAGCAAATATCATCGAAAGAGAAATATCGATCTGTACACGTTTAAGAAAATAAGGAGGTAGAAAACTGAAATATTCAAGGTAAAATAAAAAAAAGTTTAAACGCAAAATGAATCTTCAATCATGACTTGAGATGTTGAACACACTCCATAGTATGACACCAAGCCTGACAGCGTCTCGACCTGACAGATCTCTATATCATAACCAACAAGAGAGCATCGATTGCTTAGTAGAAACTAAAGAGAAAGCTTGATGCCCGGAAATATCCTCCAAAACTTTCTACTTCATATTAGACACACATGTTTTGTGACTATAATATATATGGGTACGAAGGGAGCTTTAGAGTAGTTTCATCACTATCTTTAATAGGCCCTGGCTAAGGCGTTTGCAACAAATTTCAGGATGGTCTTCTGTTAAGTAATATCCTCCATACTAAGTGCGTTAAAATGTTGGCCTAAACAGTAATTTAACAGCTAATGAATATGGAAATTCAGGTATTGAGCAAAGTCGCCTTTTCAGAAAAAATTTTATAGTAGAACTTGAGCGAACAGAATGCTCATAGCACAATGGAGAAATATGTAGTACTAAGTGAGTCTCTTGCATTACTAATGAATGCTTCAAACAAATCTGATGCTTAGCATAATTTTATTTTGGAAAAAAATAATTTGGTGAAGAAACGGGGTTCCTTTCTCCCAATCAACATATAAATATGTGATTAGTTTCTAGTAAGTTTCTGCGAAATGTGAAACCTAATCCCATGCCAGAAATTAGATAATATATTAGAATGCAAAAGTCAATTGCGGGAAAGACAAACACACTCCGACGCATACTAACCAAAGAGCAAAGACTGCTTGGCCATGATGATAGATGTCATTTGGCTTTCATGCATGGCATGCAGCATGCCACATCTTAACGGATGACATTGCTAATTTTTTCCTGCAGGGATCAAGAGGGCTACCCAAAGAAAAAGACTGCCTATGATTCCATTAAGGAATTTTCAGGAAATAAATTTAGCAAGTTCTATTGCAATCTGACTCTGACAAAGGGAGATGTCCCTTAATAGAGTTAAATGGAGAAAAGGGTTTATGCAGCCAATCTCAAAATTTTTGTAAAGGCTTTGTTGTTAATGTTGATATGACCGCAATCTCACTTCACAAATACAAGTGCCTAGAGCTTTCAAGACTCAACATATAGAACTCAAGGCTGAAGCCCTTGAGCTATGGACCGAACTGAAGGAAGACATGTGGCAAAGCCAAATAGTAAGTAAAACTTGCATCTAATTTTAAGATACAAGTTCCCCGAGCCCGACTTGGTAAATGGGTTGGATTATTGGAGGTTCTAGGTTCAAGACCAACTACGGCCTTTGTCCCTCTGGCGGTGGAAGGGAAGACGTGGGTTTGTGTGCAAAACAAAAACTTAAATAAGAAGCTTGCATCTAATTTTAAGATACAAACCCGAGCCCTGACTTGGTAAAAGGGTTGGGTTATTGGAGGTTCCAGGTTTAAGACCAACTACGGCCTTGCATGGGAAGACGGGTGTATGTGTGTGTGCATGCAAAACAAGAACTCAAACATGGAACTTCAAAATAAGGAGGGAAAAAAGTGCAAACAAGGATCTAAAAATGGAACTACAAACAAAAAGGGGAAAGATGGCGTTTGAGGACATAGTCCAGGTGAGAATCAAAAGTATGGCCAATGTGACACAGAGACATGGTCAACTTGGCTCCACAGAAGGTCTGATCCCATGTTGTAGACCATAACAAGAGAGTTATGGTGGAGATTTTCCGTTCTGAGTGATCAGATAATAGATGAGACACGATATTTTTATGTGAAAACTCAAATCGAGAAAAGTACGGGGAGAAAAAATTCACTATAACTCGCTGGTTTGCGAGAATTACAGGTATGTATTGGTATTTCTTTTAGTTAGGATTGGATGGAAGGCCCCCCAAAGTTCCTTTTTCGTTGAAAAATGCCTATTTGTATTAAACTCCTCCCCCTCAGGGGGATAGGACGTTGGCAAGATATCTGTAACTGCACAGTCTTCATGTGTGGATTTGTTGTAACGATCGTGATTGCAGGCATGATGGTTGAGATTACATGCAAGAAATTTCGTCATCATCCATAAGTGTCCGCCTTGAACACATAGGCATTACACGTCTTCAACGTGAGAGAGGAGGCGGCATGATTGCAGGCGGAGATCTCGACGGTTGTTACTGGGGACTTCTGGGTGAAGTCGAGGATGTTAGACTGTAGGTGATGCCTCCGGGACGAGAGGTTTTGTCCAGTATGGCTCTGGGTGGTGGAGCTTTGGAGGTTAACATAGATTCGGCTTGGAGTGATTCTGCGAACAGTGAATGCTCTCGAAAAGATCCGATGTAAAGGAGACAGTTGATTGTTGCGAAAACTTCAAAAGAGGAACTTTGGTTGCTTGGACACGTGTCAACATCTTGCTGAGGATTAATTTTTGACCACTACAGATGCCTCTCGCTCTTTCGCTTGCCGAAGCCTGTCAGAAAGAAGTCAGAAGTGCAGAGTGGCTTGAGATCTTTGAATGCCTTGAATTTTTTTGGATATTAGAGAAGGGAGGATCTGGTCCGTTAATGCGAATCTTTGAGATTTCACGTGGGGATTGTGTGGCTGGATGACAGCTGGCGTGTCGATTGATTAGATTGGCATGAAATATGTGACTGGTATCTTTTCGATTCCTGACACCATAATGATTGAGATTGTATGGCAGAGGCGATAGATATCCTGCAGATTTGGTTGATCGACGATCTTGAGATGTGGACCGACTTTTTCGAGGATTAGAGATTTGAATTAGGGACATTTCGACTCCTCTATCTATTAATAGGATAGAGCCCTAAAGTGAAAATTGCTTATCTTCTTCTCTATAAAAATCCTTGTTTCCAAACTCGTCGCTCTGGTAGGTTGCCATGTCGTTCTTCTTCTTTGTTCGGTAGAGGAAAGAGAGGAAGATGATGGAGATGGTGAGAATGGCTGCCGGGCTCTTGCTGTTTGGGAGTCTGGTTGGCACAAAACATCAGTCTTCGCGATGAGCTTGTCGCAAAAAATCAGTTTCCGTGACAAGGCTCTAGTACCAGGAAGGATGGGCAGGGCTTTCACTTTGACCTGGTTTGTTCGTCTAATCTCCGATTGGATCAATCCAGTTCTCATCTCAAGGTCCGGTGTTCTTCTTTCTTGATGGCGTGTATGAAGTAGGAGTGGGTGTTGTCCTGAACAGTCATGGAGGTGGATCCGATTCCATCACCGTCTTTCATGTCTTGCTGTTTTCACTCCAGTCGAGGGCTGTTGTTTCGCACTTGGAGACTCTCTCCTCGTGGCGAGCAACAGGAGGGGAATATGGGGGGTATTCCTCGGGTTGTTGCCGATGAAGCACTCCTTTCGGAACTTCGACCTCTTCCTCAGAATAAAAGGTCAGTGGTGTGATATCATCACTGGTTTGTATGTCTTGTCGGAGTATGTCTAACTTCTTAAGATGTGTGTTCCAAGCGGAGAGGAGAAGATTCTTCATCTGAAGGATCTTACTTTTGTGAAGGAACCTCTCGAAGCTTCCTCCGGGACCTTTGGATGGTGGCGTGAACAATAAGGTTGTGCCTCTGTGAAGTGTTCTCCGATAGGCAGATCTTTATTTGCTTCAGCATTGGGGACCTGTTTGGTAGGGTTGGATGGATATGAGCTAGATCATCTGTATTTCTTTTTCAAAAATGTATATACAAAAATGTGACATAATCTCGTATTACTCATGTTAGATATAATCAAGTAAATTTAAAGTAACATAATCGGAATGAAAAATTTTGGAATAAATGTTTATGTTTGAAATTGAGCATGTCTCCTCGAAGTGCATGTCTTTAACTCTGGGGTATTTGACTTGGCTTGTGGATGGTTTGGTAGATTTGTGGTGTGCCCGAGTTGGATTAGTCGCATCAGCGGTACCTGCAAATTTTTATCCTCCGAGTGAGGAAAATCCCAGTTGCGAAGTTGAATTCACGTATGCTTCCGGGTGGGGGTATGACCCATCAACAGAGTTGTGACCTTGGGACCATGTGTCTCACACGATTATAGGCTAGACATACACAACCATATCGTCCTGGGATGAGTAACACAAGCACACATTCACAAGGTGACATCCGGATAATGCCTGGGCGACTGAACCTTCTCTGGTACCCTTGATTCCTCTAGCCTGTAATCACACGAATCTAGTACGTTGAGGGGGTAATCCAAACAAGAAAACCCTCATGCATATACCATGTGTCTCGTCCAATCATAAGCTCTCCGGTTATCGATAAATTGAAGAAAAAAAGCTTGAAATGGGGGTATCACCCATCGACAGATTGGATGCGCCAACTCCGAGTAGAGGAAATTCTAGCAACGGAGTGACGATCAAGACCTCTGAGTGAAGGAAATCCTAACAGCGGAGTTAGGCCTTCGAGTGGGGCATCCCAGCAGCAGAGTCGGGTTCACAGGCGCTTCCTAGTGAGGAAAATCCCATCAACGGAGTCGTGACCTCAGTAAGGACTTGAAGTGAGGGGCATCACCCATCGACAGATTGGATGCGTCAACTACGAGTGGGGAAAATCTCAAGTGCGGAGTGGCGATCCGGACCTCAGAGAAGGGAAATCCCAACAGCGGAGTTAGGCCTCCGAGTGGGAAAAATACCAGCAGCGGAGTCAGATTCACAATCGCTTTTGAGTGAGGAAAATCCCATCAGCAGAGCCGTGACCTCAATAAGGACCTGAAGTGGGGGTATCACCCATCACAGATTGGATACGTTGACTCTGAGTGGAGAAAATCCCAGCAGCGAGTGGCGATCCAGACCTCTGAGTGGGAAAAATTCCAGCAGCGGAGTTGAGCCTTCGAGTGGGAAAAAAATCTCACAATGGAGGGTTTCGATTCCCGTAGACTAATCGAGAACGGGTCTGGAGGCAAGTCTGCATTGCCGTCTCCGAGTAAGGAAAATCCCAGCTGCGAAAAGTATAAACACAGTCCTCCGAGTAGGGAAATCCCAACAGTGAAAGGACTAACTCCAAGTGGGTAAAATCCTAGCAACGGAGTAGTTTCGAGTGGAAGAAATTCCATCAGCGGAACGCCTAACACAGTCCTCCGAGTGAGGGAAATCCCAGCAGCAGAGGACTGACTCCGAGTGAGGAAATCCCATCAGCGGAATGTCTAACTTAGAAGGGTTGCAATGGTTAAGAGCAAAGAATATCATTTTATTTAATATTGTTATAGAATACATGAAATTGGAATACAGAAAATGGTAGGGATAGAAGTACTGCTTTGTCTCTTAAAAACGGGGGATCAATCAATCGCTTTGTATTGGGTGATCAGGTGTTGTGACTAGATAGGCGGTGGAGCATTGAGTTGTTCGGATCCGGAGGCTGCTTCGAGAGTGAGAATGTACTCTTTGAGGAGATCTTGTTGGATGAGCTCTTCCAAGTACTTTCGGAGGGCCTAACAATGGATGGTGTTGTGTCTCTTGCAGTCATGGTAGAAGCAATATTCTTCTGCTCCGTGAAGTGAGGGTCGCATCAGATTAGTCTCGAGTGCCTAACTCACAGCTGGTCCTTGAAGATGTTGAAAATCTCGTTGATAGGAAGCTTCAACGGAGTGAAATAGTGTTCCATCAGATTGTAAGTTCGGAACGGATTTGGTAGAAAGATATGGAGCACTTGTTTCTTGAAGGCAGGTTGCGCCCAGTTCCGATTTTGGAGTGAGCGGAGGCTTCATGCGGAGCCTTCGACCTTCCTCCGACATCACCATGTTTCTCGGTATGGTTGAAGGAAGTCTTCATTATTTCCTCCAACTGGATATAGGGCTGAGCTCGTGACAAGATCTCGCCCATCCGAATGACATTGTGCTTGAGGACGTACTTGTACAGAAGGTGAGAAACCTGCAAACTGCTGATGAATGCGAGTGCAGACACGTCATCACCGCAGTTGGGGACTTTGGTGAGTTGACTTTGGAAAAAGCTGATGTATGATTTGAGGCTTTCACTATGCCTCATCTTAACAGAGAGGAGATGATGATTGTCTTTCTTGGCCTCCTGATGGGAGGCGTACTGAGTGAGGAACGCCCTTGATTACCTCCTCGAAATTGTTGAGAGAGAGAGCAAGGCAACAGAGAGTAGAAGCAATCCGATGTCACACTTTTGAGACTAGAGGGAAAGGTGATGCACAAGAGTGGGATGTTTCGGAATAGACCACCATCTTGTTCCGGAAAGCCTGATGTGTTGGACGGGTCGCTCACCCCAGAGTAGTAGTCGAAAGTTGGAGTTGAAAACTTCATCGGGAACTCGCATTTCAGGATGTCTTCGGAGAGGGGGACTCAAAACTTTGGCAACTGAAAGCGTTGGATGGCCTTACAGCTGGCTTCCACGACCGGTCTCTGAATCAATTTGTCGAGAACTCGATGGTCAGGAGATCTACCGACTTCAGGTTCACTTTCTGACTAATGTTCTAAAAATCGAATTAATCCCGATTAATTGTCCGATTAATCCTAATCGTTGGCAAACCCGTGTAATATTACATTCAGCGCTCTGATTAAGCATTCGGGCACTTAATCGGGTCCAAAACGATTAATCGAGAACTTAACCGGTCCAAAACGATTAAGCACCCGATTAATCTGTTATTTATTAAATAGTAAATGAATTATGATATTTTATTATTGTATATTTTGCAAAAAGTGATATTTAAGTTTTATTAGTTTTTTTATTATTTTCAAATTAACTTATTTAACAATCTTTTTCCATCATTCTTTAAAGCTCATTATTTGATTGATAAATTGACTAATTTTTTTATTTATTTTATTTTGCAGGTAAGTTCTTTAATTTATATTTATGTTGCAAAATTTGAAATCTTGAATTACTAATGTGAAGGGATAAATTCTCTTACTTTTTCTTTTTTACTATTTATTCATATTGTCTTATTGTTCATCATATCATGATTTATAATTTCATATCTAGATATTGTCTTGTATAATATTAAGGCATTTTCAATAATTAACTGTATATATTTATATGTAGTTGTGTATAAATATAATTAAATATATTAAAATATTCAATTTTGATTAATCTCTGATTAATCCCTGATTAATCTGATTAATCATTATTCAGTGTTGGACCGCACTAATAATGAAACTGATTTTTAGAACACTGTTGACTGCGTTGATGACTGGTTATTTTGGAGGGCACTGATTTGAGCTTGGAGTTGGTCATTGAGCCGCCTGAATGTCTCCTGCTCACGGATGACATTCTCACGGTCGAGAGCTGTCTGCTCCCGATCGTAATCTGATTGGGCTTGTTCCTTCATCCGCTATTTCATGTCAGCGAGGATTTGTAAGAGCTGGTCTTCGTGCCGTTGCAGTGATTGGATACTGGCAGTTGCTCTATAAGGCGAGGAAGAGCCGGTGTTCTCAGTGGTTTGCGACTGATAGTTAGATGGTGAAGAGGTTGTGCCCTTAGCGGCTCCGATGGCCTTACCTTTGAATGTTGCGCTGTTAATGACTTGCTTTCTTGAGGCCATGGTCGATCTAAAAGAGCCATTTTGAAAAAAGTTTAAATTTTTAGGGGAGAGATCTTAAGTGTAAGAACTCAAATCTCAATGAAAGACCATTTTGTCCTGGAGATTTTTCGCTGTGAGTAATAAGACGGTCGATCCACACCACAAGCGAGAGTATGTGTTTAAAGTGTAAGTGCAAAATAATAAATACTACACATACAATAGATAAAGACACGATACTTTTTACGTAAAAACCCAAATGGAGAAAAATAACGGAGAGGAGGTAATGTCACTACAACTTGCCGGTTTACAGGAATAAAGGTATGTATTGGTATTTTTTTGAGTTAGGATTGGATGAAAGGCCTCCTCTAAAGTCCCTTTCTTACTGGAGAAGAAGGTCTATTTACACTGAACTCCGCCCCCTCAGGTGGATGGGGCACTGGCGAGATGTGTAACTGCACGATCTTCATATGCGGATTTGTTGTAACAGTCGTGATTGCTGACGTGATGGTTGAGATTGCATGAAAAATTTTCGTCATTATCCATAACTGTCAGCCTTGAACACATTGGCGTTACACGTCTTCAACGTGGGAGAGGAGAGACGGCATGATTGCAGGTGGAGATCTCAACGGTTGTTACTAGAGACTTCTGGGTGAAGTCGGCGATGTTGGACTGTATGTGACTTTAGAGGGTTATGTCTCCAAGACGAAGGGTTTGCTCCAGGATAGCTCTGGGTGACGGAGCTTTGAAGGTTAACTCAGGTTCGACCTGAGTGATTCTGGAAACTGCGAATGCTCATGGGAGGGTCCGATGTGACGAAGACAGTTGATTGATGTGGAAACTTCAAAAGAGAATCTTGGTTGCTTGGACACGTATCAACATCTTGCTGAGGGTCAATTTTTGACCACTATAAGAGTATTACCTGGAAATAGTGCTTGCGACGGCTAAAACAATGAAATGAGGGTTGATCAGAAGACAAAGATCCGACTATTTTTCTATATATTTACAGCCAAATCCAAGTTTAGCAGGATCAAAAGCAAATTCCTACTTCGAGTCTTGGAGTTTAACAAGTTTTCCAATCGTCGTTAAAGCTAGTAGATCTCAGCAATACTTAGTATGACTTGCCACTGAACCTGACCCTGTTAGATAAAACCTAAGGGGAAATTTATCAGGTTTCACCACTGCATTACAGAAGCCTTTTCAAGTCTCGGGATGCTTACTAACCTTTTATTACATGAAACTTGAAGGACAATTATTTGATCAAATTCATGAGAGTTCTAACCAATCGATCACAATTACAAAGGAGTTAAACAGTCAGTGTGTAAATCTGTTGGTGCAACAAAGGTTCACATGTTTGATCCATGTATTATATAAGATAGGTAATCAATGTAAAGCCACTAAGAAAATCAAGGATTTGTGAGCCTGTGAGGCCAACACATTTATAGCAGTATGCTATAGAAGAATGCATGAAACAAGCCCTTGCATAGACTCAGATAATTCCGGTTGCATGGCCTACTCATTGTACAAATTCTGCAGTTCTACTTCTGGAGACAATATTCATTATATTTTGGAGAAATGCAGGAACGCCATCCTGAAAAAGTAATGGGTCCATACATATAGGAGTGATCTTACAGATCTTTTTTACACTAGGTAACTTCAAAAAATATCAAGCGTGGTGTTGATTGAGGAACTGTTTGTCCAATTTCACATTTTTAATTTTTAGAATAATGGTTTAGCAAAAGCTGCGTTCTAACCTAATTCATTCTCAAAACTGTCCCAAGCAGTTACACTAATCAGATTTTGCATTTCAACTTTTATGGGCAAGTCATGTTTGAGTAGGCTTACTTCATTCATCCAAGAAACAGCAGGGATTCTGGTGAAACTAACACAGGTCAACTAAATGTCTAACACAATCCAACCGTCGCCACCCCTATTGTGAAATGTGAGTATCTAAATTTGTGTAAATATTGATACTCAGCTAAGAAGATGATCCCATCAATTTAAGTGACCTCAAATCCATTACGTAACTTACAAAAATAAAATACTTTTTCCAATTAAAAATTGCTAGTAGGATGTATAAACACCAATTATCATGAGCCATGTTGTGGTCCTAGAATCCATGCATTTTGCAGGAAAATTGAGCCTTAAAGAAACCACAATTTGAAGTCTATTCATCAGAACAAATTTTATTCTAATTATAACATGCTCCCAAAACAACTACAACCTTCTTCCTATTGTTTTAAAATCTTCAAGCTTCTTTATTACTAGTAGCAATTGATATAGCTGCTAAACTTTGATTCCTCCATTATTCTTACACAAATTTCATATACAAGTATACAACATTCTGTTCAATTCTCTTTCACTCCTATACGTGATTTGATTCATTCATCTCTTTTTGGCAGCACCTAGGTCTATTTCTTCCGAGAATTTTTTGCCTAAGCTAGATCACAGACTCTAGTCTTCTTCATACGTGGAATATTTTAAGAAAGTCAAAATGCATTTTATATTTTTCCTTCAATAATTAGATATATGAAAAAATAGCTATAACAACAAAAAGAACGCTTTATCCCAAATTTTAAGGTTGGCTGCATCTCTGTTAAGGGCCATCTTCTTCGTTAAATCAACACTATCATATCTTTCTTGATTGCCCCCATACAAATTTATTTAGGCATTCCTTAGTCCTCATTGCCTATTAACTATGATCCTATTACTATTCTTAATTGTTGCACTTATTGGCCTTTGGTAATACACTCAAACTATCTCAATCAATTCTAGCTCATCTTATAATAAATAAGAGCAACCTCTAACTTCTTCCTATGGACTTATTTTCTATCCTGTCTGTTAGCATGTTTTCACAGATCCATCAGCATTCTAATTTCTTCTCACTCATTTTTTTTTGGATATGTTTTCTTAACTGTACAGTATTCTGACTCATAAAAACATTGTTGATCTTATAGTCATGCTATAGAAATTTCCTTTGATTTCGTGGGTATTGCTCAATAACATAAAACTGTATAATCTTCACTTTAATCATCCTATTTTTAAATCACATCTTTCTCAATCTTACCATATTTATAAATGTTTGATCATAAATAGCAAAAACAAAAATTTCAAGATATTTCTTGACCATCAATCTGAATTATGTGCTCATTCCCTTTCACACTTCGCTAAAATTACATTTTTATATATTATGTTTCATTCTATTAATTTCTAAATCCTTTTCTGAAGTTTCTATCCACCTTTCTACTAGGGGACATTTTGTTTTTCCTAGTCTCGTCGGCTAATACCATATCATTAGTAACAACATGCACTATGGCACATCATCTTGAATATAAAAGGTCCATCCATAACTAATACAAAGAGATAAGGAGTTGGCGTCGATCCTTGGTGTGCAACCCTTGACCTTGCACTTTATCAATCTTCTCAACAAGTCTTGAGCTTAACAGGGTGTTAAGATACACAAGAGAGCAAGTAAATGCATTGACACAGAGGAAAGTGGTTTCTAGACTTTATCGGATGTCGGAATGCATAAACATGTACATACAGATCAACAATGTGAATTGGCGTATATAAACAACAGTTGATGAGTAAGTACTTCACATGTAGAAGATACAGTACCACAAAATATCCTTCCGAAATGCATGGAGTTTGAAATCCACCAATGTTAAAGTTATCCATAACAAAGTATCATCACTGTCGCATTGTATTACATATGTGTCAACTAAGAAATCATCAGGAAAGGAAAATGCATCAAACCTGGAGGTTAAGGTATTTAGTTATGGGAATTTTCTTGGATAGAAGTCGTATGTCCCCATGCACGGGCTCATATATGAACTTCCACCTCCGATCAGGGCTCAAAGGCTTGACAACCATCTTTGCATTGTATTCATTGCTCTGAAGATTAAAGAACTGAAAATTGCAAATAATCATTTTGGGCCTTTGGGGTCCATAAAACATGTTACAACACATTTAATCAGTTAACCATCTAAATGCCGTGATACATCAAACAAGATCAGCCAAGAATTAATAACATCTGCATTAAAAATCTCTCACCTAGAGTTTTTTTCCTGAAAATACACCAGTTTTTGCACCTACAACAAAATTAAACCAATTTTTTTAAAAAAAAACTCATTTTGATGCTAATTGTGAGTTTGTTGTCTACCTCTACTCTCGCCTGCAAAAATTCCGTATTTAATCAAATGAATTTAAAACAAAACCCATTCTCAGAACGGACTCATTGAAACTCTCCAAATTGGGGGAAAAACAGAGGAAAAGTAAGGCAGGAAAACAAAAGAGATTAGATTTTTGCAAAAAAGCTCATAAATTGAGATTTCTGAGAAATCATTGAGAAAGAAAGCGAGGGGTTTTAGAATTGAATTGAAATGATACCTCAAGATTGAGTCCGAGCCTGAATCCTTGCATCTCTTTGCGGAACTTGAAGAAGAGCTCCGAGGGGATGACGTTGATGTTGTAGAGATCCTCCAGAGACGAAGAGGACGAGTCATTGTTGTTGCCTTCGTCCATGTCAGTACTATGACTCGAGAGAGAGAGAGAGAGAGAAGATAGAAATAGGAACAAAGAGAGGCGGCAGCTCGATATTTCAGAAGGATGGGGGATAGAGGACTGGGCAACGATGAAAGAGAAAAGCATATGAATTATGCTATCAGTGAAAAAATCGATAGATGATGGAGAAAAAAAAAATAAGAAGAAAAAAATAATAAAAGAAGCTGAAAGAGAAAAAAGAAAAAGCTTAATGATGTTCTCTCAAGGGTGAAGAAAAATAAACACTGACAGGTGAACATACAAAGTTTCTATGTGAGTCATAAGATAAAATCTCGTTTAGGTCAGTTTTGATGAACGGATTGAAATTGACTGTGTTCGCTCAACACGCTCCAACGAGTTTAAACAAAAAAAAAAAAACTAAAGAGGCCCCAAGTTAAAAAAAAAAAAAAAGTTGGATTTAGTTACATGTTCTTTTTAACGAAATTTCAAAGATATATATATTTATAATATAAGTTTGATGGTTTGAACCTTGTAGCATCCAAGGCCTCGTCTGGCAACATAGTTTTGGGAACCGGGTTAGTGAGTTTAAAATGGAACTGGGGTTGTAACTATACAAACCCCAGTTTGTGAGCTGGGGTTATGTTTAAGTTAAATGGAATCTATTAAAAGTGGAGTTTTTTTTTTAAATAAAGGACGTAACTCTGTCTTGAACGCGAGACCTCTCATTTTCTAACTCAAAACCTTTTACCAACTGAGCCAAACCTCAATGATCAAGTGGAGTTTCAATAACCCCAGTTTAATAAAATTTAGAGGGCTTCAAATCTTGGTCTCAGTAACTATATTTTGATTTCCGAACAAGTCTTAGTTTTAGCAACCTTATTTCGGGCCTGAAACTCTCCCAAACTGAAGTTTGAGACTTAACCTTATTGCCAACTAGGCATAAGTAGTTTACCAAAAAGTTCATTTTCTTTTATAAGAAAAATCTGCAGACTTACATCATAGTCTCAAGTGGGGAAGAAATTCCACCGTAGCGGAGGGAAGAAACTCCTATAAGAAGAATGAAATGTTTGGTGTACGGTCATGAATCATAACAATAGTCTTCACACGAACTATTAGTTGCCTCCTTGCGCAGCC